>JAOUQT010342693.1:0-23446 GCA_025769995.1 Xyliphius kryptos | reverse complement strand
GTCTTAGCGTCATATGAGTTGCTCCATTCTGTGTGTGCCCTGTTTCACGTTGTCTCTGCATTAAAAACCCTCTTTATTTTTGAACTTTTGGACTTTTATAGTTTTTTGCACAACAGTTATGGTTTCGGATCCGTGACACAGACCATTAAATTTTGCACTCAAATTGTTTCATGGTGCCGTCTAATACTGCAGACAAACCCTCGTTACAGATCAGGCATGTCGGCTTTGCATTAAAAAAATTGGGGAGGATGAAGGCGTATTTCTCTGTCCATTCTTCAAAAAAGAAGAATTTTGAAGAATTTTGTTGATTTTGTTGACAGCTAGCAACAAAATGTGAAAATGCTGTTGCGCTTTTTTTCCCCTTTGATTTTTATATTAATATTGCCCCCAGCGGTGGACAGATTTTCTGACTCCTGTTTCAAGGTTTAGGTAGAATTAGGGATAGTGGGCTAAGGGTACAGATAAAATAATGGAAACCTAATTCTCATCTCATTGTAAAATCTTTCACTTAATCCTATACCACGGTCAAGGGGTTTTGGAAGGTTTCCCTTGCATATCCAAGGGAGAATGTTTCAGGCACTGGGATATACATTCAGGACAGGGCACCATCAATGGCTGGGCACACGCTAGGGTGTAGTAGCTCAGTGGTTAGGATGTTGGGTTTGCAATCTAAGAATTGTGGGTCTAAATCTTAGGTCCACTGAAGTTACCAGTGTGGGTCCTTGAGCAAGACCCTCAACCCTCACTGCTCCAGGCTTTCTGTATGTGTTCACTTCTGACCCCAACGATTAAATGGGATACTTGTACGTCGCTTTGGATAGAAGTGCCTGTTAAATGACCTAATGTAATGTAATGGCACACAAAAGTACACACGCATACAAAAAATATGGGTTATTTAAACCAGCTCTAAACATTAAATCCATGTTTTTGGAATGTGGAAGGAAACCCACACAGAAACAGGGAGAACATGGAAAGTCCACCCAGATTGGTATCCAAATCTGGATCCCCGGGGCTGAGAGGTGAACATACTAACCACAATGAGTCCTTCTTGGCTAATCCTTGGTGCTGATCCGACCAGTAACAGATTTGGCCCTTTTCCTGCTCCTCAATGCTCTTAAAGTGTGAGGAAAGTGCACGTGCAAGCTGAGTTCTGTATTTCTCTACCCGCCTAACTCCAGGAGAACGTGATGATTTATTAAAGCATGCAAAGGGAGACGAGCGCTGGAGAGGTTAGTGGAAGCGAGAGGGCAGCCAGGCGCGGCCTGATTAACCAGAGGAGGGAGGAAGAACAAGCATCCCTGGATTATTCATCACTCCAGTGGGACAAGGAGGAGGAGAGTGGAGATATTTTTATACAGCACACACCACCTCATCGCAATTTTTTTTTTTAAGGTGGCCCACTAAGTGCCGTGAGGACATGCGCCGTATCATTTATGATATAGAAGACGATGCAGATTAAAAGTGACGGGCCGATAAGGAAAGCATGAGCTTGAGTGAATGAAGGAAAATGAGATGCACTGGAGAAAATGAGATGTCAATGATATATGATTATATAATGTGTGAGGAAAAAACTCAATTACCCAAAATGCAATTATCCATCATTCCTTTGCATAGACAGAATTATTTCCTGTCTCACACTCCGACATAGAGTGCCCTTGTTTTTGTATCTTAGAAAGGAATGTCTTAGTCTCAGTTGAGTATGTAGTTAGGTCGGAGTGCGGCTACACTATATGGACCAAATTATTGAAACACTGGAGCACCAGCAATTATCCTGGGGGAGAAAATGTGCTTTCCCAACCAGTTTCCATGCACAAAGTTGGAAGCATAAAGTTGCACAAACTTATACAACTACACTTTATATGGAGCAGCAGTATGTGGTGGGGTAAGAGGGAATGTCCACCACCTTTAGGAACCAAGTTCAAGTAATTTAGTGTTTTTACAATAGTATTTTGTCACAAAGCAGCTTTACAGTGTTATGAGCCTAAACACCCAAAGAGCAAGTCAAAGCAACAGTGGCAAGGGAAAACTCATTATGTTGTTTTTTTAGGAAGACATTTTTTAGGAATGTAAAGGATTCCTGCTAATTTAAACAATTACTTAATAAGGTACTAAAGAAATGTATGTTCATGTTTCAGTAAATACACAAGAAGTCTTTGGAATCAGCAACTTGAAGATGAACCAGTATCACCGCGTAGGTTCTGCTGATTCAAGCAGTTGCCTATGTCCCCTATAAGATATAAGATATGCCTCTATTTGTCCCACAATAGGGAAATTCTAATCGGCAAATTACAGTAGTTAGGTCGGGTGATGCAGTTTGTCCCTTAAGGTGCTGCCCAGTGCCGCTAGAATCTCGTACATGGGGTGGGATTGGTTGTCTATAAGAGTTGTTAGTTTGTTTAGCATCCTCCTATCTCAAACCATGTGCACCAGGTCAAGAGGTTCCTACAGGACAGAGCTGGCCTTCCTAACTAGCATGTCAAGTCTGTTCCTGTCTGCATTAATGATGCTGCTGCCCCAACACACCACACCCTAAAATATGGCTGATGCCACCACATTGTCGATAAAGGTCCGAAGCTGTGGCCCCTGCACCCCAAACGACTTCAATTGCCTCAGCAAATAGAGTCTGCTTGGTCTTTTTAAATAAAGTGCAGCAGTGTTGTCCAACCAGTTTCGTTTTGTGTTAAGGCTAACACCAGCTACATGCTTTTGATCATCAGTTGATGCAGCATATTTTTTAACTTCTTTAATAGAGAAGACATCAAAACAGGTTTTATTTAATATAGACGTTGCACCTGCTTAAAGTTAGCTTTAAGCTGAAGATGTAATTCAGTGTAGTTTTAATTCAGAGGCTGGAACTACATGCCGCTTGATTTTCGACCCGGTAACGATCGATACTACGCTCTGCTGATGCAGCCTCCTGCTGCTTTGATGAATCTGTTCTGCGGAAAGTCGTGTGGCCTGCATGGATCTTTGATCTGAACATTATTGCTCTCTTGATGAACTTGTCAGTTGCAAACCCAACTTTTGCTCAAACGTCATAATATTTTTATTTAATGGAGTAAATGGTGGATTCAGAGGTTTAGTGTGTTTATGCAGGTATGACATACATTTGGATGTACAGGTATAGTTTGTTTGCACATGGTCATGAAAAAGGAAAAGCAAAAATTGCAGACTGATTGCACTGCTCTTTGCCCACATCAGCAGCCCTCTGTGCATCCACTTCCCAATCCTGCCCCAGCAGGATACAAAACATACCACTAGAGGTTGTGTGTGTGATTCAGTGGCTACTCTGTGATGCATTAAAGCATCAAATGAGCTTGAAATCAACTGAAGCAGTGTTTCATCAGACCAGAATGAGAAGGGCTCTGAATTAATTCATTGAATTGTACTACACAGCAAGTAGATATTTATTTTGTACCTAAAATAAATGCCCTGTAAAATTTTGGATCCAGATATACATGGGTCCTGAATCGACGTAAATTACAAACAATATATTGAATAGATACTTCCTTTTGCACATTGAGCAGCAAGCATCCGTCAGTGGGGCTGATTAGCTGCAATGCAACATTTCCATATACCCACATGGGCACTAATGCTTTTGAGTTTGTTCCCTGCCAGATGTTTATTGGTCGTCTAACTCTTCTTTCCCATTTGATGGGTAGAGTCCTGTCCGCGAGTGTCTGCTTTTTTTTTTTTTTACGTTAAGCTTCCACACAATCTGCTTTCCTAGCTTCTAGGTCTTTCTGGCATAAATGGCTGTTGATGTAATTACTTATGTTATCATAGGAGGAATTTATGCATTTTATAATAAACTGCTTGTTTGTGCTGAAAAAGTTTACAGTCATGTAAAAAATGTGCAGCTCTGTCATGAATTTCTATATATTGTAAATACCTTGGGCCCTTGAGCAAAGCCCTTCCTTGCCTTTGTTGTTTTCGGGGCACTATATGGCTGACCCTGTACTTATACCAAAAAAGTATTTAGTCTGCCACTGATTCTCCTACTTAGAAAGTAGAGCAAGGTCTGTAATTTTCATCATAGGTACACTTCAGCTATGAGAGACAACAAGAAGGAAAAATCAGGAAATCACATTGCAGGATTTTTAAATAATTTGTTTGTAAATTATGGTATAAAATATAAAATAAATTATTTATCCATTCACAAAAGTTCAATACTTTGTAACATGTTTTTGACTTTTGTTGGCAATGACAAATGTTCCTGTAAGTCCTCACACTGTAGCTGCTGTTTTTCTCCATTCCTCCATGCAGATCTCCTATAGAACAGTGATGTTTTGGGGCCATCATTGGGCAACACGGACTTATAACTCCCTCCACAAATTTACAATTTTCTATGGGGTTGAGGTCTGTAGAAATGCTTGGCCACTTCAGAACCTTGAAATGCTTTTTACAGAGCCACTTCTTCGTTGCTCGAGCGGTGTTTGGGATCATGGTCATACTGAAAGACCCAGACATGTTCCATCTTTAATGCTCTCACTGATGGAAGGAGATTTTGGCTTAAAATCTAATGATGGTCTCAATCATTCTTCCTTTAAAATGGATCAGTCGTCGTCCTGTCCACTTTTTAGTAAAACAGCCCCAAAGCATGTGTCCACACCCATGTTTCACAGTAGGTATGGTGTTCTTGGAATGCAACTCGGCATTCTTGTACCTCTAAACACGACAAGTTGAGTCTTTACAATAAAAGTTGAATTTTGGTTTCATCTGACCACATGATATTCTTCCAATCCTCTTCTTTTTTGCCCCACATTTTAATGGCTGTCGTAGTCCAGCTGAAACAACAAAGGCCTTCTGGGCAAAAAGCTTATTTATTGGATGGCACCAGGTATTTTAAATTTCAAGGGGAAATTGGTTTAAGTACAAGAGTAAATTTATTTAGAAAAGTTGGTCATGCTGGGCATAGGGGAATGATCTGGTGGTGGACTTTAGATCAGCCTTTCCTGCAGACCTTTTGATGCCCTGCTCTCAGTGAATATCATGACCAATGTTTGTCTGATTAAATTAATTAAAGGATGAACTTAATTAAAACCATTAAGATTCATATTAATCCACAAGTTGTTAATGCAACTTGGATACTGATTCATTAAAACATGGTCTTATGCAATCAAATGAAACATGGCTTCACCACAATTTGCTTTACTTATATTCTGCAGCCTTAATTTTTGCGTTATCAAATAAAAGCCTAAACTTTCTATTTTGACGAAATTTTGTAATTGTATTTAATTATGCTGTTGTGTTGGACTGGTGTGGCTTGAAATGTAGATTATAGGAAATTGTACTGTGTGTTTATATAAATCTAAACCAGCTGTGCCATTAACCATGACAATGATGCTCTCTGCTGGTGGATACTCTCTCTACAGCTGCTAAAAACCTTAACAATTCATTGGCTCTGACCTTGCAGTAAAAAATTACTTTATTTCATTACAATCAACAGCATCATACAGGACAAACAGGCACGATCGCCCACAGAGACAGAAACTACAGAAAATATCATAGTCAATCCACTTGATGCTGAATAATAGAGTCACATGGGTATAAACTGAGAAGATTCACTCTCACAGAGTATTCTGAGAGGAGCCATATTTAAGTGGAAAGTAAAATGCATTTATTTTTTAAGAATTCAATCCTACAAAAATTAGTGCATTAAAAGATGCTCTAATTTAAACGATGCCTGAAGCATCGAAGCAAATGAGGAGAAACACTAAAGTTAGTTAAGGTTAAACATTGACATTATACAAAATCACAGGTTCAGGTGCAAAGGGCAACATGAGAAACCAGGCCTGTTATGAAGGGTACCCTGCATTACACAATCATGTTTTTTTATTTAAACTACTACTACTATACAACTATTAGTCTTGTGTGGTCTAGACAGTCACGGTCAAAGGCCTTAAACCCCCCAGATCTGGGCTACAATATAATGATTGCAGAGGTTACGCATCATCAATGTCCTTAATTATAGATTCTTTGGCCCAGCGAAAATCTTACATGCCTATGGAACTGGCAGATGGTGGGCCGTAATCCACAGATCCGCTCTGCTCCCATCTCCATTCCAGAACTCTTCTGCATGAAACACTGGTTTAGGTGGGTAATGGGTCTGGGCGAATTAGATGAAGATTAGTGCTAGTCTTTAGCACAATGACTTTGGACGCACTTTTGGAAAGAGCTGCGGGAAACAATAAAAAGATAAGAACTTTAGAATATATTTACGGAGCTCATATTAAGCAGAAATAAGTTTGTTTAGCTGTGGAAAGCATCGCATCTCAGACTTAATGAGACAATAGCTCAAGTTTGTTTTCCCTCTCACCCCAAAGTAGTTATTTGGGACGAAGCCCTCGCGTCCACAGAGTGAAGCCCACCACCAATTGACCCCCTCGGGTTTCTGCAGGATGGTCACCATGTCCCCCTCTCTGAAGCTCAGCTCATCCGGGGCCTGAGCGGGATACGTCCAGAGAGCATAGAGCACACCGCTGTTTTCCACGCCCATGGCTTCCTCCACACCTGACATCATGGCACAAATAACAACACAGTCGTAAAAGCATTTCTTTATGCATTTGATAAAAAATAATCAAACAATCGTCAAAAGAGACGAATTAGAAACGGGTAAGTTGACAGATACGAATCAGGAAAGGGTACATTAAAGGAGAAAAATTAGTTATGGTTATTTAGAAGGACTCAATTAAGGAGAGGAATTATTAAAGGATATACTAGAAAGAAAGAATATGCTAGAAAGAATATGTCAAAACAAAATCAAGAAAGAATTAAAAGATGGAGAGGAATCAAGAAACAATATTAGGAGAGAAAAGACTCAGGGACTTATGTCCAAGTAGACAAGTAAAGTTGTAGTCACCTCTCAAAAAGCTTTCACACTCTTCATAACCCACAGCATAAGGATCGCACTTCTGCGCTGCCGTGGCCTGGTCGCTCTCGGTCACCGCCATCACGGCTGCACCGTTACGCACTAGGTACTCGCACAGAGCCCGGTCATTACAAGAGGCGGCACAGTGCAAAGGTGTCCTGTATGTATGGACAGTGAGTTCAGATACACACAATATATACATTTATCTCAAATACAACACCAAGAATCTCATCTCACGGACCAGCCATGGCTGTCGGGGGCACTGACATTGGCGCCAATGCACACAAGGAACTCTACCACAGCATAATGCCCACCACAGATTGCATTATGAAGGGCGGTAATGCCCTCATCGTTTGGCTGGCTCGGGTCACTCATCTGTGGAAAGAATTCATATGTATTGAGTATAGAAGCCCTTTTGTGCTCTACCCCATGTGTGCGAGTGTTCCAGGCTGACCTCTTGCACAGCTCTCTGTACTGTATCCAGCTCTCCAACCAGAGCACCATCCAAAAGCAGTACTAAAGGACTAAGACGAGCCCGACCACTCTGAGTCTTCGCCCCACTTCCCTTGGGTTTCCGCAGGATAGAGTGAAGGCCCTGCGAAACACACCATTCACTTTAGTTACAACTTTTACCTAAATACACCAAATATTTCTCAATCATTAACAGGGTAGTATAACCAACCCTTTGCTGGGGCGTCAGATTTATGCTGGTAAGCGCAGGTGGGGTGGGTGTTGCTGGGGAGAGGCTCTCATCATCACTGGAACATCCACTCTCATTTTCTGGCTCGTTCCTTAGCTGAGGACCCTTCATGCGGAACAGTTTTTTAATCATCTGCTTGTACTGGGGGGGCTTGAAGCTTGGCGATACGTCGACAGAGCCTCGTTTTTTAAGGGCGCGTGGGAACTCGGCCCGGATCCGCAAGACCTCAGTCAAGTCGGGGATGAGTGGATCATCAGCGGGAGCCACGACAGGCTGCAAACGAGAGGGGCTCAGAGGCCGGGGTGGTGCCTCTGTCTCCACATCATCAGCAGGAACCTCCTGCTTGGACTGTTTGTTTTGCTCCGCACTCGGTACTGCAGGTCTGTTCAGTGTGTTTAATCTCGCAACCTCAGCATCGACATCAGCTGGACCTGAGCTTGACACTGCTGACGGAGAAAGACAAAACTCAAATAGCTGACCTTTTTTGTTTTGAAAGTATAATTATCTAGTGTTTTTTTTCCATATGCAGAAAATAGATAAGATCTGATTCGTGTACCAGGTGTTTGTCTCTGCTCTGGTGCAACAGGCTGAAAGTGGTAAAGAAACTCTTGGGCCAAAGGCATTCCTAGGCTCATATCCCCCTCAAGTCCATGAGGATGTCTGGTGGCTGTGGCGTAGTATGGATTCTGGAGCCTCATGATGATAGAAAGGGGAATGGGCCTATGAGGGCGGGGCCCAGAAGTGGTGGGAGGGATAGAGATGCGCGAGATAATTGGCGGTGTGTTGTAGAGTGACGGGTTGGGTGAGGAACGGTCAGGGGGCACAGAGATCCGGGTAGTCCTTGTAAGGGTGCCGTCAATCGGTGGAAGATGACAGGGTAAAGTGTCCTACAGAAGAAAAGACATGGACAAAGAAGCTTTTATAAACCAGAACTATACAAACAAGAAAGATGAAAGGTATTGGTTTTGTCTAAAACTAAAACTCTAAGTCCACATGGATACAAATGTGGATACTTGAGCAAGGTCCTTCAAGAGTGGATGACCCTGTGCTCTAACCCTAAACTCCGAGTTGGGAAGTTATTATGTGACAAAATATGGAAAAGTTTAAGGGATATGAATACTTTCGCAAGCCAGTGTAAGAGCAGCATACTTCAGGCCATATAGTGTACAGATAAACACGACGACATACCTTTGGACATATGGTGTATATAAGGTTTTACTGCATAACCAAGAATACATCAATAAACATCATGATACTGCTTCTTCTTTTAGCTTCTTTCTTTTTAGGGTCACCACAGCGAGTAAATTTTTTGTTGACAAATTGTATCATTTTCACTGTCTCCAAACCATACAATTGCACTCACTACTCTTGTATAAATTTTTCCTTTCACTTTTGCTGTGACCCTTTCATCACACAACACTCCTGAATTTTTTCTCCATCCACTCCACCTTGGATGCACTCTCTTCTTCACCTCCTTTCCACACTCCGTTTCCCTGGATTGTCGATCCCAAGTACCTGAACTCCTGCACCTTCATGAATACTTATCCCTGTAGCCTTATGGCTCCAACTGCCTCCCTTTCATTCACACACATGTATTCTCTCTTATTGCCATTGACCTTCATACCTCTCCTTTCCATATTATATCTCCACATCTCCAAGTTCTCTTTTACCCATTTCCTGTTCTCATTACAGATAATAAGGCGATTCCGGTCTGACCTCATCTGTTAGCATGTCCATCACCAGAGCAAATAAGAAGGGGCTCAGGGCCGAACCTTGATTTAACCCAACCTGCTCCATGAAGTTATAGGTCAATCTTACTGCACATCTCAACTGTCACGCTATTTTCATACATGTCCTGAACAAGTCTAATATACTAAGCCACTCCAGACTTTCCTCCCTTTGCACCCTGTCATAAGCCATCTCTAAATCTAAAAAAACAGTGTTACTCTTTTTGACCTTCTCTATACTCCTCCTTCAGTATTCTCAGAGCAAGAATTGCATCTGTGGTTCTAGTCCTCAGCATGAGACCATACTGCTATTCACAGTCACCTTTTGTCTAAACCTAGTTTTCAAAACTCTCTCCAAAATCTTCATTGTGTGGCTCATCAACTTTATGTTCCTCTTGTTCTTAAAGATCACTTTATCCTTGCTAATCTTTCATTTTGCTACATTTTGTTAAACTATTTCTATGCCATCTATACATTTTTTCCTGCCATTCTCAACATTCATCAGTTCCTCAAAATACTCCTTCCATATTTCCCTCACAAGCTATTCACCTGTCAGTACATTTCCATTTCTATCCTTGACTACCCTGAAATTCTGCACATAATTTCCATCTCTATTTCTGTGTCTCGTCAACCTAGACAACTCCTTTTTACCTTCTGTACTGTCTATCGTCTCATATAATTAATCATACATATAACAGCATCATACTATACCCACTTTTTTGGGCGAGGTGGCTGAGTCCAGGTTGGATTCCCTCCAATTGCTGTTGGGGACATTCTGCCTCATCCATTCACTTTCTAAAAAAAGAGAAAAGAAGTCAAAGTTGGTTGCCTGATTCTCTGTTTGATCTGTACCCTTGGTAAAGCTTGACACATCGTTGACTGAATCCGCTGAGCACTGTTTTAGAAGTCTGATTGAATTACTGATAAGAAATCTTAAGATCCTGAAGGTAGAATGTAAATTTATTGGTACACATGAGTTTCTTAAAAATTAGCCAGGAGTTGGGTAATCAGTTGGTTAAAGAGGGACTGCATTAATGGCTTAGGATTTCTAATTTCTAAGTTAATGAAGCTTTGGTGTTATTGACTTACTTTCGTAGGTGTGGTGTGTTTTTCTTTCATACGAAACATCCAAGTCTGTTTCATTCCACTTGCCAGGAGTCCTCTTCCTTGAAATAGTGTCATCTAAAGGACATACAGAAGACTATAGATGTAATTTAAACAAAGGACTGTGTGACATCAGAGAGAAATCGAAATTATAAACTCACCTGAAGACTTGAATGGCATAAAATTACGTGGCAGTGTGCTTGAAACAGGTTGGCTAAAAGGATTTGGGGATGGAACTCGATCCACCCTTGGTGACCGGCGTCCTGTGGTGGAAGACTCATATGGAGAAGCTGAATTACCCGGCAACGGCAGTGTGCTGGAAGAAGTTCGAGGATCGTATTTTGGATTGGTTGTGAGCTCAGCGATGTTGTACGAGCCACTTAAACTACGCACGTGGGACCTGTTAGGGGGTGCAAAAAGCTTTCGCTGGGTAAGCGGTGACATGTTGGGAGGAGTTAGGGTTCCACGTGAGTAAGCAGACTCAGGGATGACGTGTCTAGGCTGGGAAGAAGTATACTGTTGTGTCTGAGGGTTCGGGGAAGAGGTAATGCTCTTTGCAAGGAAGTAAGAATCTGCTGAGCGAATGCTGGGTTCTGTGTAGCGGGAAGAGGCTGAGGTTTGGGGAGTGGGCATAGTTGCTTTGCTGAAGGTACCACCACCACCTCCATCTCTGCTGGTTGAACTGGAACTGAATTCAAGCCCACTGCTGACGCTGGGTTTAGTTCCACTGCTAATGCTGCTGGTGATGCTGCTAGCACTAGGTTTACTGCTGATGGTGTTCTGTGGTCTCGAGTTTGTGCTCTTTAGTAAAATGATAAAGAAGAAAATTATTATTATTACCATAGCAACATTACATCACAAGGCCTTCACATCACATAGGTTACCAGGTCATACAACAACTTTTGAGTTTAATTAAAATGACTTTCTGAATAGGAACTATTTCCTGATTGATATAGCAAAAGTACTAATGTTAGTACCAAACATTTCATTTTAGTATCTAGTGTACTGAACTAAATGTCTTGGCTTGGCTTGAAGGTTCCGATCTCAGTTAAAAACATTCCAATTTTAGTAAAAAAAACGATGTACCAGTACCAAATGTACAAGTTTCAGTAACAAAAATACCAGTTCCATGGCTCTGATAGCAAAAAACAAACAACCTTTGGACTGTAAGAAACCTGATACCTGTGCTGTGGAACTTCCAGTGGTGCTTGAGACCTCCTGAAACAGGGAACTGAACTCACGAGACAATTCGTCCGCTGTGGCCAAGGATGCATTTAGTTCTTCATTCATGGCCTGAACTGCAAAACAAGAATCAAATAACAGTACATAACCACAGCACACGACATAGTACACTATGATGTGGACATCTGATCATCAGGATTCATTGAAAATAGTAACCGATGCACCATAGTTCCTAGAACTGTTGGTATAGGTGCTGAATGATGTCGAGGTTAGGGATTTGTGTAGGTCAGTCAAGTTCACCCACACAATATATTCTTTTGATTTATGTTTAGTGAGGCCAAAAAGTATTTCATCAGCCACTGATTGTACAAGTTTTCCTTCTTAGCCAGATGAGAGAATTTTCAACATAGGTTCACTTAAGCTATGAGAGAAAAAATAAAAATATAAGAAAATATAGGAAATCACATTATAGGATTTTAAAAGAATTTATTTGTAAATTATGGTGGAAAATAGGTATTTGTTCACCCACATACAAGCAAGCTCTCTTGTTGTCACAGACCTGAATCTGTCCTCCAGTCATTACAAGTATTAATGACACCTGTTCTCTGTATAAAAGACACCTGTCCACAGCCTCAAACAGTCAGACTCCAAACTTAATACCAAAAAGCTGTCGAAGGACAGAACAAAATTGTACCTCTCATCAGGCTGAGAATAGTGTCCCAAGAACACTATACCAACTATTATGTATTGGAGTCATGCTTTTTTGCAAAGGGGACAGGACGGCTGATCCGTGTTAAGGGAAGAATGAATGGGGCCATATATTGTGAGATTTACAGCTAAAAATTTGTGGACGGAGTTAAAAGTCAGTGTTGCACAGTGACAGCCCTAAAACATCACTGCTCTAGAGGAGATCTGAATGGAGAATTGAGTAAAAAATATAATAGTGTGTGCAAACATGGAAAAGACTTAAAGGAAACATTTGACCCCTGTCATTGCCAACAAAGGTTATGTGAGTACTGAGTTGAACTTTTTTCTTGACCAAATTCTTATTTTTCACCATAATTTACAAATAAATTCCTTAAAAAAAGAAAAATCCTTAAAAAATCCTTCCACAATTTGACTTCCTGGATTTTTTTCTTATTTTTGTCTCACATAGTTGATGGGGAGCAATGATTAAAATTACAGACCTCTCGCCTTATTTTAAGTAGAAGAAATAAATACTTTTTGGCCTCATTGTAGGTGCTTTATGCACCTGTGACAACAGGACTAACTGAAGTACTTGAATTCAGTCATTAAGAGTTCTGTCCCAAATCTCAAGTGGCTCTAACGTTTTAATTCTTAAGTTTGGGAAGGTCGCTTTCCTATTACTTTGCTATGAGACATTTGGAGTGGGACCCTTAGTGAATTAGAGATGAATTTGAACAGACACACACACACACACACACACACACACACACACACACACACACACACACACAGCCTTTTATATGACACGTGCCTGGTATTTTATCTGGAACTAACAAACACCAAGAAATGCCTTGATCTGCAACAGCCTGTGATATTCCTGCTGCGACACGCCTGCGTTGAGGCAGTAAACATCCCGAAGTACATGAAGCACCAAGAAAAAAAAATCAGTTAAAACTTGTACTTACACAGCATGCCGCTGCCGTAGATGTTGTTGGAACTCATGACGTCTGCTTCTTTTACCAACTACTTCTTGGGAATTTGGCTGTAATCCTGTATAAAACACAAGGGCTTTATTCCTTGCAGGTCACATTCTGCACAACAACACACACTGGTAGGACAAACGTCCTGGGACACACCTCTTAATCACAGTATTCATTTGATCATAAGCGCTTTTACAATAGGTGCCTGATACATTTTGGACAACTGTATGCTTACAGCAGTGTGAAAACAGTTTGGGGAAGGCCTGTGTGTGTTCCAGCATGCACAAAGTAAGGCTCATAAAGACACGAGTGGGTAAGAATGCACTTGCACTGTTTGTGCAAAGAGGGGGCTGATTACATACCACAGTGCAATGATTAGATAATACTGCCTGATTCTAAAACAGTGAAGAGAAAATCCTGTTACAGCCTGTAAGATTTATTAATCCTAACTCAGCTCCAGCATTTTTTAGCTTTTTCTTTTCTTTATTCAGGAACGCACAGCTGGACTTCTTCCAGTGTCCCATATTTATCCGGACTTTCTTTATTTTGGCCTCTCCCAGTTCCTACACCGCATTCACAAAGCCTGCTTTTCTGTCCACTCAGGAAACCTTTCATTATGTGGCTTCAGGAACAAACGAGTTCAAGCTGGAATAGGGCGCATATGCCATGTCACATGCACAAATCAAAGAGAATTTATATACTTTCAGCTCTATAATTAACGCTGCAGGAACACTGCTGCTCGAGAAACAGAGAATGGGCTAGCTAACAGCCGATGCTAATACTTCAGCCATCTGGCTAGCTAAAAATCAAATAGCCAAAAGTTGCTTTGAAAAGAAAATGAGTTTAAGCTGGAGCCTTGCCAAATTAAGGTATAAAAGACATAAAATAATGCTAAAACACATTTTAAACAAAGCTAGCACTTTGCGGCTACAAACTCACAGACGCAGATGAGCTGTAATAAGTATCATTTCTGTATCTGAGCCTTAAAATTCTGTCTAAAACTGTCTATGGTTGGTTTTAAACCTGTAAATATTGGTTTTATACTGCACATTAAATGGAAAGCATGGTTAGAGAGTATGTGGTAGCTAATTAAAACTAATTTAGCATGCTAGCCAGTTACAGTTTATACACCTGATAAAAAGGGTAAACAATTTCTACTTCTGTCACCACTAAAAACACACAAAATTACAGTATAATCATGTTACAATAAAGCTAATTTGAAATAAAACTAATAAAAAATATAAAATGGAGGCTGATCCGATTTGAAGCTAAATATTAGCTTCATGAATTTACAGGAAAATTAAGGGACAGAATAAAGCATCTGGTGCAGTTTACTAGTTAAGTGTCCCAATCCTTTAGAAGGTGTAGCATAGATTGGATTAGGAATAGTGTGATATATGACATGCTGTATCCTCAGGTTCTCTTGTAATTTCCTGTTGCATGTAACCTACATTTCACACTCAAAACTCTTGTTTTTCAAGGTGGATGGGCTACAAGCCTGAACTCAACCCATTAAAACCTGTAACATCTGTGGATACAGGAGTGCGTTCATTCTACAAGCTGTGGCACGAAACACCATCTGTTCTGCGGTGGCTGTAAAAGGGAACAAATCAGATGTATACAGATCTGTACAACTGTGTAATGTTGCTGTCTATTTGATAATGCTTAGAGCACTAAGACTACATCTCCTGAAACAAAAGTTATTTAGCATGCAGTATTGTATATTTGGACAGCTGACCATTATTTGTTGGTGAACTGTAAGACAATACTGAGTGACATTAACTAATAAAACTACCTATAACAGCTTTGTGTAGGTCCTGGGACTTACCATCATGTACTTCTGAGGTAATTCATCACATTTCTGATAGCATTCTCGGACAGTCGTAGCTTGTGTCTTGCAACTTGAAGGTCCCGGTCACACCAAGTACTATGGCTGAAGTGCCTTTTAGTTTCATTAAATTTATGGGCTGTTTTTGGAGGACAAATTTCTCTATGTTAAGCACAGTAGAAAAAAATAGATATTAAAAGAAAAGACCACCCTACTTGGCAGCACGCTCCAATTCTATGATCAGATAATCCGCAGCCATGGTCTCAGCTTTCGCTGTTATGCTGACAACACACGGTTCTATAAAATTTCCAAATCTACCTCTGTTCTGCTCCCTTACACCGTCATGCTTGTTGGACGTTAGACACTGGATGCGCTTGAATTTTCTCCACCTAAACAAAGGGTAATCCAAAGTGCTGCTTGTCTACAAAATCTCAGATTTTAAGTTCACCTTTGATGAAGATTGTGCCCAGTGGTTCGCAAACTTGCCGTTTACTTCGATTGTTCCCTCACCTTTGAGCCTCACATTAGGGCAGTAGTCAAAAGTTTATTTTATTTCATTTGTGCAATATTGCTTGCTTGTGCCCTTTGTTGTCTGACAAAGACACTGAAATTCTGGTTCATTTCTTCATCTCCTCCCGTACGGAAATGATCTTTTCACTGGCCTCCCTAACAAAATCACACCATCTTTACAGTATAAACAAAACTCAGCTGCACGAGTTCTGACACACACGAAAAAAATCAGCTCACATCACCCCTATCCTCCATCCTCCAATGGTAACCATGTTACTCCTTATAAATTATAAATTCCTTGGCTCCGGTCTATCTATTACAACTCTTACATCCATATACCCCAAATCTGATACTGGCCTATAAATTACAATAATTACTATTACAAACCGGGATTTAAGGGTAGTTCCGACCCTTAAATCTGATTGCCTAAACCGTTGGTCCAGCCGTGACATTGTTGACAATTGACGCTTATTATTCAGATCTCAGGAAAGAGCTAAAACTACTCCACTTTCTAAATAAATCACCTTTTTCTTGTGATTTATTCAAAATACATCTCTTTGTCGCAGTTCGCTGTTGATCCAGCCGTGCTAGTTTGATGAATGAACAACAACATAAGGAATGAATAACAAAAAACAGGTCAAATAGTATAAAAAACCCCAAAACCTATAAAAGAACAAAGCTAATTAACTTAAGCAAGGTAGTGAAAAGAGGTTATTACGTTAATAAACTAAGGAGACCTGATAAAAAAAAGAAGAAAAAAAAGAAAACAAAGCATCTTATGCCTTGGGGCTCTATTAATTAGTTTTTTGCCATCGGTTCCAGCCTTTTCTGGATATCGTTTCAATATTAAAAAGAAAGTTTGCTATGCGTAATCTTGTAGTCCATCGTAAAACTTTTAGAAGGGAGAATCGACAAAGGATCAAGAGAAAAATATTTAAAGTTTTATTTTTGTAATGCTAGTTATGGTGGTGGCCAAAAAGTTCAGAGACCAAGAGCCACTGTATTACTGCAAAGAGCCACATCATACAGATGGGCACACGTGAACATCACCCATCTCTTTCACACACACCTCTGCTCAGCCAGATTTATTGTAAATGTCACACACCAACAATGACAATGATAGAAATTGATTCATACAATACTAAGTCATTTTCGAAATGAAAATTGTTTCGCTGTTTTCACAAGCTCTCAGTGCAACCACAAACAAAAATATAATAATTTACAATAGAATTTTTTTTTATAATGCATGTTGCTTGGTGGTATTTCTGCCATTCCTTGCCTTGAACAATCCTCTTCAGATCTGGCTTGTTTTTTTTTGTTTGTTTTTTTTTGCCATTTCTTACGAACTCCCCTTCATTGTGCATTTTTTCCCTACCATTTTGATACAAATTGCTTACATAAAATATTTTGCACCTACAGGGAAACTGTGGTGTTTTCATCTCACACATGTGCATTTGACAAAAATTCTGTATTGAACTCAAGTGAAGAAAACACGCACATTAAAAAAAACACATACACAAACTTTAATATGAACGTAAGAGCCGCATGAAACCAGGCAAAGAGCCACATGCAGCTCAGGAGCCGTAGGTTGGTCACTCCTATGTTAATACATCATCCCTGAAAACCGCACACTTTCAAATGTTAAGTTTGAATAATTGTTTAGAACTCGTATTTTCTTTTCTCACAATCATCCTTCTATCAAAACGTGTGCAGCTGTTTTGAAAATAATGTCACTTCCTCTGATAATAATAGATTCTCTGACACATAGCTGACGAGGACTTACATGTTAGTCACCTAGACTGTTGAGAATACTTTGGTTTAATAGTTTTGTTACAGACATGACTTTTACTTTGTCCATGACTCACCTGACACCCATTCTTATTGACTGGGTGCATCTCACTTGCCCGAGACATTCTGTTCGTAACACGGACCTGTTCTGCTCTTATCTGGCTTTGACGAGTGCACTTATTGATAATGTCTTTGGAGCCCACTTACTGCTGTCTAATCAGGATTCAGTAAAAGCTTGCTATTTCCAGTGCTATTTGTACGCCCAATCACATCCCCATTTTTAGTTAACCAGTAAGAACGTCCTCCCCCACAGACAGCTAGTAAAGAAAGACAGATGATACAGAGTTTGGGATTAGCTGATATTTGCCAAAGATGGTGAGGATTGAACGAGAAATATGATTCACTCCACATATGGCTCAATCAAGTTTCTCCTTTTCTTGTTTGTCTCACTTTCCCAATGACCACTCCCTGCTGCTTTTTTAGGCTTATTGGTCCTTCTAATTCCTTTATTACCAGATTTCCACGTACCCTTCCCTGGTTCCCTTCTACAACTCAGTTGGTATCACTGTTACACATCACTCTCCTTACTCTCTCTTAGATCTAAACTTCAGGGTATCAGAGTAATTAGTCCCAAGTCATACAGCAAAAATGTTTTGGGTTGGGTTGAGACATGTAAGACACATCATTTAAAACGTGAGTTTTAATGTCTGCTCCAATAGATTGGTGACATGTCCAGGGTATTACCCAGACCATCACCTGTGGACTGATCCCAGCACCCATCATGCCCTTAAATTAGGATAAGTGGCAAATAACTAATTAAATAAATGAATACAACACGTGTAGATTTACATTCACAAACATTTTACAAAGAACCACTTATCTATTTGGGTTAAAAACTGATTTTATATTGATTGGTAGTGAGATACCTATGTGTGATTTGAACGGCAATTGTTTTAGAATGAGTGATGTCTTTGGAGTTTATATATTTAAACTTAACATATTATTATAGAGTGAGGGTTGTGGCAATTACAAATCTGAAATGAACATGTGGGATAAATATAGTGTGAAATTGGGAAAACTGTGTCCAATCGCTTGCTTTCTCACATGAATTTACCAGTAGGTTTTTCAAGGACACCACAAGGAATGTCGGAGGCAAGTTTCAGCATTGTAGGTAATCGCCAAGACCCCAATCCATCGATGGTGATAAAGAACAAACAATCGAATGCAAGACTGCAAGACCCCATAAGTTTTTACAAGGACAAGGTACGTAATCAAGTTTTATCCTTGAATGTACTCAAGGAGACCCCGAAGTGACACTGGAGGGGTCTTGCGCTCGATAGTTATATCGAAAGCACTATCAAACGAAGGAAGGTGAGAAGTACTAAAGGACATGCTAGGGAATTTACAATGGCAAATTTTTAGCCTTGTAGGTAAACTGGTATACAGTGAAATAGTGATGAGTTTTTGAGTCAGTAAGGGTGTCTTTATAGGTACAGATTTGGCACTTGAGATTTGGCACTTGGCAAATATGATGCAATAATAACACAGGCTTCGAATAAATCACTGCATGATCTTGAAATTGTTCCAAATGCTTATGTCTTTGTATTTCCCAATCACAGCTGCATCTCCATATTTCAGTGTGTCTACAAGGTTGTGTTCTCTGGAATGCAGTAACCAGTTTATAAGCATCATTCAAAAGAAAAACATGACTGAATGTATACAAGGAACACAATCTGACAACATTCTTGGATTAATGTAGCTCAGGTGTCAGACAAATTATATTTGTCCTATTACATTCATTTAAAAAATATAATCATGACAATTGTTTATACAGACAGGTTGATGGTGTACTTAAAGGGACGATTGTTTGTGGTTGTTTAATTATAACAACAGTAAGTACCTTTTTATCTTATCTTACATTATAATAACAAAAGGCAAAGCCCTCACTCACTGACTTACTGACTCATCCCTAATTCTTCCACATCCCGAGTACCTACAAGGTTGGAACTTGACGTCGTTATTACCTACCATGTCCAACGGGATCTTGCTTTCATACATTCGATTGTTCATTGGCTATCACCATCGAACGCCACACCTTGGATGGATTGGTGTCTTCACAAGTACCTACAAAGCTGAATCTTAGTTCCGTCATTCCTTATTGTGTCCTTAGAAAACCTGCTGATAAATTCAAGTAATATAGCAATAGCGTGAACACCATAGTCACAACTCACACTATAAATATATACTTCAAAGCCGACACTCATTCAAAAAAGATGCCTTTCAACTTTCACATTTTTCTAAAGCTCTCTACCATAGTGGATTCTACATCATTGTGTAATGTGGAGGGAAACACCCTATGCTTGCCCCAAATGGTTATCAAACCCAGCAGTCTCTTGCTGAGAGGTGGTAGCACTAACCACCATGCCACTGAGTCGCCATCAAAATTTACCTTTACTAAAAGAATAAAGTCGATTGATCTATGAGCACTAGGACAAAGCTTTATTACCAACAAACACATTGTCTTATAAAGTGCAGTTAATTAAATTGTAAACGAAATCTGTTTGTGTGGCGTTTGCAATAATGAACTTAAAACAATTAAGAACCTAATGTAAATTTAAGTGCATAAATAGCTATGGTAATCTAGAGGGAAGAAGTGGAATTGTAAATTGTTATTTAAAATGAACAGTATTTGTCTTATGTCTTGAAAGAAAGTCAGGTCAAAAGTTAAACATCATTAATATATAATAAATGTGATTTTCCTGTTTATATTGACAACAGCGCCCTCTAAGATCGCAGAATCGCAGAAGCACAGAATTCGGTGTTACACCTATGTTTGGAAAAGCAAGTCGGGGGCTTGTTAAATTTACTGTTGAAGTTGTGTAACAGACATGTTTATTAAACATTTATGAAAATACAGAACAAGACGCATCACCAGCCAAATACAGGACGATTACGATTACGGGACGAGTAGCAACCCTAAACCACGGTCACAATCTAAATGCAATGAGCATTTAGAGCTGGTCTATGATTTAGATTCAGATGGCATTAGATTCAAAATAACATTAAATAATAAAATTAAACCGTCTGGTTTTAATTAGAAGACGTCCACGCAAAAGTCTGCGTAGATCTTTATTTCTCACAAGGTTTGTCATATGAACTGACGACTAAAACAAAAATCCAAGCATTGACAAAGATTCAACCAGAAGTTAGCATGTTATGCTACAGTGAGCAGCAGTTTTAGCCGCTCTTAGTAAAAGAGCCAAACATGAGAACTACCTTACATCACCCCCTCCACCTAAGAGCCGCACATTCCTGTGGTCAAGTCCACTTTGAATACATCTGTAATATAAACATGGAGGTTGGTGAATGAGTCAGAAACTCTGACTCCAAGAATTTACATGGTGCTAATCATGAGTTAGCATGTTAGCAAGGGTTCTGCCACAGTGACGAGCCTGAAGCAGCAGTTGAAGCATGAAAACTGTCTTACATCATGCGGCTCTAACCAAATACTGCACTTTCCTGTGGTTATACCCAATTTAAAATGTAAAGAGCTAAAATAAACATTCAGCAGCTGCTATGCATGCTAGCAAACAGCGTCAAACTCGCCTTAACACTCTGATTCAGACAGCTGTGCTTTTTAAATGAGATAAATCTTGGTAAACTTTAGGACTTAGTGAGGATTTAGGTCCTAGTGAGATGAACCTTGATCGACCAATTCCATCTGCTGAGGGTGTGAATGTTTAAACACTTCCTGTCTCAACGTTATCTGCAGATCAATGACTTAAGGCTGATTTTTAGGGCAGATTGTTAAAAAAAACTTAGACCTAATTGCAAAATCACTGTTTTTGAAGGTCTTTGTTCATTTTTGAACCAGTTATCCCCACCAGAGGGACGCATGTGTGTAGGTGTGTGTTTGGAAGTGTGGTGGGGGTTGCCATCTAAGCAGATCGCCAATCAATTGCAGTGCCATAGCTCAGACAACTCGCTTATGGATAGTTAGTTTTAAGTGCAAAATGCATTTTTTGAATGCAAGCAAAAACCGATGTGGACATAAGAAGAACATGCAATCACATCTAGATTTACAGTCCCACACATTCTACCAAAAAACAATTATTTATCAGTCAAGAACTGATTTTATATTGATTAGTAGAGAGAAACCTGTGCTGCGCTACATGAAACTTGAAAGGCAGTTGTTTTTGGAGGATTGATCCAAAAGATCCATCCGAGGTGTTGCATTTGATGGCGAAAGCAAATGAACAATTGAACGTAGGAAAGCGATACCCTGTACATTTCTTTCAAGGAGATGCTAGGTAATCACAGTGCCAAGTTCCAGGTCTGTAGGTACTCAGAAAGACCCGATTGTGACCCTGTAGGGAATTGAGTTTGATAGCGATTTCAAACGAACAATATAATGTAGGAAGTACTTTTTTCCAAGGACGTTATAGAGAATCACAATGCCAAATTTCAACCTTGTTAGTACTCGGGAAGTGGGAGAATTATTGATGAGTCAGTGAGGGTTTAGTCATTTATGGGAATAAAAGATTAGACAAAAATATTTAGTCACACCCCCTATTAATTAAATTCAGGTGTATTATGTAGTCCAACTGGCACTGTTATTTAAAATCAAGCACCTAGCTATGCATTTCAGACCGTTGTATGTGTCTAGTATGAAGCCGTGACCTCAACCTCATGCAACATATGTAAAACGGTCCAACATCGCTGCCTGACCTCACAACAGGCACAAGTGTGTAAATGATTAGGTGATGATAACAGGTCCAACCCAGATCATGACCACACATACCAGTGCAGCATAGTCACAACACAGCAGTTATCCATACAAGCATGAATGTCGTTTAGTATTTCTACAGTAGGTGCCACTCCTCTAGTGGCGCTGCAATGACACAATGGCATGACGCCAGGTTCAATCAATTGTCATCACATGACTCAGTCATCTCTCAACAGTTCACCACATCAAGTGGCAAACATTCCTAAGCACACAAAGAACATCCACCCCGAAAAATCTGTTCAGGACAAACTGGCACGTACACTGAAGGAACACTGTCATGCTGGAAATCTGCCAGTCATTACAGAAGGTATGGAAGACTAGACCATACTAATAAGATGTGTGGAAGTCCGAAATTGCTTAAATAACATCTGGACCATCTGCAGTAGAAATAGGTCCCCCACTGGATCCCTGCTGCTAGTTCTTAGTGGCACACCCGCCACTTTGGTTTACAACAAAATGACTAAACCTGATTTTTTTTAATGTCATGAAAGCAATTACCATGCAATGACAGCCTAATTAACTCAAATTAAAATGTATTCGTCACATGCATTGTTATACACAGAACAGCTAGCAGTGAACTGCTTAGACGACTTCCCCACATATAAATATAAGTTAAAAGAAATATAAGTTGAAATGAAGAATAATATGAGGTAAGTAAATTATCTTTAATATAAGGCACTTGGTGTGTGTCATCTCTATAGTGACTGGCACGCAAGTAAAGTGCGTATGATGGGGGCACTTGGCATATGTGATCTCGATAGCGATTGGCACGAGGGTGACGTGAAGGGGATGACGTGAGGCAGCGCTATACCCCTTCCCAACTACTCACTAAACACGTGACGCGTGGTGGCCAGTGACAAAAATCACGACGTTTTAACTCTGTCTGATAGCTTACAGCAGCCCACTAAATGGAAGCATCCACTAACGGCAGAAGAGATTGAAGCAAAAAAAGCAAGTAATGCTGAAGCTCAAAGACGCCGTGGAGTTGAAATGTCAGAAGAGCGGCTAAAACAGCAATGTGAAGATAACGCTGTAAGGCAACTGAGTTGGACATCAATTGCAAGTCATTTGATTAATTGTCTCCGATCCCGCAGCACCGCTTTGCTTTTTCCAAGGACATGACAGGTTTCAGCCTTGTTGTTAATTGGGAAGACCCCGACGTGACACCGAAGGGGACTCAAGTTTGATGGTGTATATTTATATATATTATATTTAGTTATTTAGCAGACGCTTTTATCCAAAGCGACTTACAAGTATCCCAACTTGGTTGGGATCAGAACACA
>JAOUQT010342685.1:0-10485 GCA_025769995.1 Xyliphius kryptos | reverse complement strand
GGGGGGGGGGGGGGGGGGGGTGTAATAACAAGAAATGTTTCTCACTGGCGTGGCCTCCTTTACTGAAGTTTTAAACTGCACAGGCTTTGCCATGGTGATGACCCCTTTACAGCCAACCTTCTGCTGCTCCAGACCCTCTGTATTTACAAACAGATCCCTACACTGGAAAACATTAATATCATTTAGGTTTGCTTTGAATTTAGAAAATATTTTGTAAAAATGTATATAAAACATCAACTTTAAAGTGTTAAACTGCATTGTCTTTTTATAATACACTAAAGCTCTCCATTAGACTAATGCTAAACTAAACAAAAGAATTTCCCCAAAACAATCTTAACGCTACGTAAAAAATACATAAGACAGAAAGAGTAGTTTACAATACCCACAGTTCTGACCAATGTATTCGATTTAATGGTGTATGAACAAAAGTAATAAAAGGAAAAACAACATGTTTAAAATAAATAAAAAACAGGTTAGTATTATTGGTGTAAAAGAGGGAAGAAAAATACAGACTGGAAGTATGTGAAACACTTTATTGAGAGAAGAGAATGTGGAGAATTAAGTAACAAAACAAGGATAGCTAAATTGAAAAAGAAGGCAGAAAGAGACAGAACAAAAAATATAAATGCTGAAACTGATAGCATGTTTCCTCCATCAGTGAGACAGAGAGTCTATTGAGCAAGGGGGCACAAAGAGACCCTGTGTCCTACCACAGCTCCCCTGGGTTGGTCTGTAATCTCACCTGCACCAGGGTGATCCACACCTGCTCCACCGACTCCTGGTAACTCAGTGTTACACACAGTTTTCCCAGCTCCCGCTCCTTGTCCTCACTCGACACCGTGCTGGACTCTACAAAGACCCGCAAAACATTATATTATAAAAATATAATTGTTTAAGAGACATCCGAGGTCATATTGTCATTTTATGTTCCGTGTTACTCCAGGATAAATGTGGATAATTTATAAAAGCATTATAACATCTGAAATGTGCACATCCAACATGCCTTGTGTTGCATGGTGGGACACAATGTGGACTGCAAAGAGAATTTATTAAGCTCAGAAACATGCTTTATTAACCCTAAAATACAGTAAAATTAGTAACACCATCACTATCATTCGGTATATTTTACCCGGTATAAAATTCCAGGTAAAATATAGTTTTCATCAATTAAACCCATTAAATATGCTACTCTCGATCACTAAAGTCAGCTGAAAAATAGATGAAAGGAGGGAAAATCACTCTGTGTTGGTGTTCTAAGGTTAACTGAATTTATTTAAACGTTATGCTTTATGCTGGCTAATATCTCTCTTGCGTACACCACGTTCCTGTAACTGCGGTGATCTTTCCCTGTTGCATATCCCTGCCCCAGCAAAGACAGGCTGCACACCAATCATTAGCAGAACCTCAGTAGGCACATTAATTACATTTATAACCCTATCAGTCTTGGTTCTTAAATCTGATTGGTTGAGCCATTGGTCCAGCCGTGACATCACTGACACTGACATCACTGACTGCTTCACATTTGTATTAATGCATGACATACAAGACACTATTTTCCCTTTTTTTTTTTTTTTTGAAACGTGCATTTCATTGTTAGAAAAAACTGAAACCTGCTACTTAGTGATCAGCATTCACTTTAAATACCGGACTAGATGACGTGGTAGAGAACCAGTTTTTAAACCATTTTGCTTTTAATGAACACATTTATGAATCAAACCTTATTTTCCATTGTACACTGTGTGCAGAATTATTAGGCAAATGAGTATTTTGGTCACATCATCCTTTGTATACATGTTGTACTTCTCCAAGCTGTATAGGCTTGAAAGTCAACTACCAATGAAGTAAATCAGATGAGAAGAGGTGCGGTCTAATGACATCGACACCCTATATAAGGTGTGCTTAATTATCAGCAATCAAGCGTTTCATGGCGAATAGCCAACAGGGTTGCAAGAAGCGTGTTGAACAAAACAGGCACAAAATAAATTGTCGCGGGGTGGAAAGGATGAGGTCCGGAGACCGAGTGCAACACACGAAACTGGCTTTATTAGTGACCCAACACGACTACATACAGAATCCTGAGCTTTTACAGTTCTTTCGTGGTCGGTCTCTCTCCCTGCGGCGTGTGAGTGAGCAGCTTATAAGGCGGCACACAGTTGTTAGGCAAAGCCGAATCAGGTGCGCTAATTAACCCTGATCAGCGCTATGACTCCCCCCAGCACCACCGCGTCACACCCATGAATTGAGGAAACTCAAGCGTGAAGCTGCCAAGATACCAGTTTTACCATATTTCAGAGCTGCAACGTTACTGGAGTATCAAAATGCACAAGGTGTGTGATACTCAGAGACATGGCCAAGGTAAGGAAGTCTGAAACACGACTACCTTTGAACAAGAAACATAAGACAAAACATCAAGACTGGGCCAAGAAATATCTTAAGACTGATTTTTCTAAGGTTTTATGGACTGATGAAAAGAAAGTGACTCTTGGTGGGCGAGATGGATGGCCCCGAGGATGGATCGGTAAAGGGCAGAGAGCTCCACTCCGACTCAGCCAGCAAGGTGGTGGTGGGGTACTGCTATGGGCTGGTATCATCAAAGATGAACTTGTGGGACCTTTTTGGTTGAGGATGGAGCTTTTAACTCCCAGACCTACTGCCAGTTTCTGGAAAACACCTTCTTCAAGTAGTGGTACAGGAAGAAGTCGGTATCGTTCAAGAAAAACATGATTTTCATGCAGGACAATGCTGCATCACATGCATTCAAGTACTCTACAGTGTGGCTGGCCAATAAAAGTCTAAAAAAAAGAAAAAATAATGACATGGCCCCCTTGTTTACCTGAATTAAACCCCATAGAAAACCAGTGGTCTGGGAGGCTGTAGTGACACTGTCGTAAACAGAGGCTGTCGTAAACAGATCAAGCACCTGACAGAATTTACGGATTTTGAGTGTCATCGTAAAGAAGGGTGGCTATATGAGTCACTGATTTGTTTTTGGTTTTGTTTTTAAATGTCAGAAATGTTTATTCCTATTAACACATCTGGCTATGGAAACATGTTTCCAGTCTGGAGGCATTTCATTTTCTTTATTTAGTAACTGCATGCTATATAAAGATGCTTTGCATGTAACATTTATTCACTCTTGAAGCTGCTCATCATAATTAGGGTCATATGATGAGCCGTTGAGTGAGTGCTGGGGAAAACATGAACACGTCAACCGCAGACTCTACACACATAATTAAATACAAATTCACATCCAGGAGAAATTGGGAATCTCAAATTCCTCAGATGAACATGTTTTTGTACTTTGGAAAAAACCTAGAACTGCAAAAAGAAAATAGATAGAACCTTGGCATTTTACCTTGAAATTAAGCCCAGGACATTTACCACATTTAACAGACATTCCTATTCTAGAGAGGACCATTTCATGTGTAAGGAGAAAGAGGCAGCATTGTTGATACTGTACATAATTTATTTAATCAGAGACACTCACCTATACTGCGAATGCTCCCGAAGGAATCCCTCATGGACGAATTGCTGCTTGGAACACTTGTTACTGAATCGAAGCGCTATGTGAACACAGGGAGGACATAACATAAATGTAATACTGTATATGTAATATAATGTAATTTCGTCAGCACCTATTCATAACAGTTTAGATGAATCATGTCTATAAAGGTAAAACACATGCACAAAAACAAAATTTCAAGAAAACACTATGTAATAAACATTTAATTTACTACTGTACTCACCATCGCTAAATGTAAATAAATGTGAGCGTGTGATACCTTGTGATGAACTGGTTTGATTATGGATGTTAATCGAGATTAAGCTTATATACTTTTTTTAGCGCTGCGATTTAGGCACGCTTACAGAGAAAAATCACTGCTCTTGACCAATCAGTGACAAATAACTGATCGGCATTTCACAAAAAAAAAGCCAGAATGCCAGTGGACTGCTGCAGAATGGTGCCACTGGGTAAAAAAAAGAGCATGTGATGGCTGCAGGCACCTTTAACAGAAGTTCACAGTGGTAGGAAGTTGATAAGGGATAATGTGTCTACTTCTATCTTCAAAACATTCTGTGATTTATTTACATTTTTCGTTTCAATATTAGTGGCTTAGTGGTAAGAACATTAGCCAAGTTTAGGTGGCGTTTCCATGTTCTCCCCCGTTTTCAGATTCAAGGTGAATTGGCTGCTCTAAAGTGCGCCTGTATAGTGTGTCTAAGTGAATGTGTGCCCAGCAATACAGTCGATATATTCATATCTAGAATACTTGAGGAATACCTGTGCTTCACTACAGTGGAGAACATGATAATGTAAAAGTATTTTTTTAATGATTAATGGCTTTGGAGTTTATATATTTAAAATGAACGTATTATTATAAAGTGAGGTTTGTGGCAATTAAAATATTTGCGAAGACTCCAATACATCTAAGGTGTTGCCTTTCATGGCGATAGCAAACGAACGATCGAGCGTAGTAAAATGAGAACCCATTTTAAAAGGACATGGTATGTAATCACGGTGCCAAGTTTCAGATCTGTAGGTACTAGGAAGGACCCTAACATGACCCTTCAGGGTCTGGCGTTCAATGGTTATATCTAAGGAAACATTAAACAAGGGATAGTAAGTAGTACTTCTTTTTTTTTCAAGGACATGATAGGGAATCACAATGCCAAGTTTCAGCTTGGTAGGTACTCAGGAAGATGAGGGAGTCAGTGAGGGCTTTGGCATTTATAGGTATTTTACAAAAAGGGTAGTTCTGGTTCTTAAATCTGATTGGCTAAACCGCTTGACTAGCCGTGGCATTATTCACAATAACCCACACCTCTGACCGCTTCACATTTGTATAAATGCGTGATATAAAATAAACAGTTTTTCCGAAGTTTTTCATGAACTGCTTTTTGTAATTTGGCCAATAGATAGCAGCATTTGTTTGTTAAAGAAACCGAAAACCTTTTACTTGCATCATGGTTCATTTAAAAAAACGGACTGTATTATGTCGCGGAAGGCGAGTTTATTAGCGATTTTGCTTTCAGTCAATGCATTTATGAATCAAACCTTGTTTTTTTTGTATTCTAGCCTGTTGGTAAGTGTTTTATAAAAGCAATAAGGCACTTGAGGTTGTGCATGACTGTGAATTAACCACGGGAAAGTAACCCATTGGTTATTTACAGTAATGCATGCCCTCGCACACCTTATTGCTTTAACACCCTTGGTGCGCTATGGTGGAGAACTTGATTTAAACTAGGTTTAAACAAAATTGTTTTTGAAAGATTGATGGCTTTGGATTTTATATATTTAAAATGAATTTATTATTATAAAGTGAGGTTTGTGGAAATAAAAAATTTGAAACGGATATAGTATCAGTTGTGACTAGTCCACACAGTTGCTTTTTTACGTGAGTTTACCAGTAAGTTTTTTGAAGAACTAAATAAGGAATGACGTAGCCAAGTTTCAGCTTTGTAATTACTCGCAAAGACCCCAATCCATCTGAGGTGCTGCATTCGATGGCATGGCGTACAAACAATTGAACGTGGAAAAGCAAGAACCCATTCTTTTTCCAAGGACATCGTGAGTAATCACGATGCCAAGTTTTAGCCTTGTAAGGTACTCGGGAAGAGCTCAAGGTGAAACTGGAGGTGTCTTGCATTCGATGACCATATCGAATGAATCATTGAACCTAGGAAGGTCAGAACTATTTACTTTTTCCAAAGACATGATTGGGAATAACAATGCCAAATTTTATCCTTGTAGGTAATCGGGAAGTGGGAGAATTAGTGATGAGTCAGTGAGGGCTTTCGCATTTATCGGTATAGATAATGTGTTGAATTGGTGCCTAAAAAATCCCCCCGCGACATTAGTAGAGGATTAAGCAAAAGATAATGGATGGATGTTTCAATATTTTAATCCATCATTTAAACGATGAAATACAAAAAGCTACATTAATTAAAGATTATTATCTTTTGGGTTAAAAGATGCAGAAAGTTTTACTTTTACCTTACTTTCAACTTCATAGGGCCTTTTTTATGTACATTTACATAAGCAACACAAAATACTTATTATAAAACATATCTATTTGTAATAACTCTAGGTAAATAAAGCTGTTTGGTAACAAATCCTTTGTGATTTGTTTTGTATTTAATGCATGTTGCTGTACAGTCAGATATTTCAATCTCTTATTGTTACATCTATGTGATGCAATAAGCCTTCTGAAAAGAATTCTGAAGGTTTATTAACTAGGTTGTTGGAAATGATGTAATTTGTGATTTTATAAAAGGTTAAGTTGAATTCTGCTCCAAACAAGGTACAAGTTCTGGTCGTGGCATAAATGTATGAAATTGTATAATCAAGCTTGTTTTAAATCTTTTGTATGCATGATGCAACCTTTTTATAAGTGAGGTCTTGACCTACTACTGTGGGCTGAATGATGATTTTAAGGTTTGGCAGTGTGCAGGTGTGTAATCTTGTTATTCTCTTTTGGAAAATTACGTAAAATCACATCCAAATCACAGTTTCCTTTGTTACTGTCCGAATTCTAGTGAATGATTTTGTCACACATTGCTATAAGTACCCAATTTCTTTTAGTCAGTGGGTCAAAGAGCACCATTTGCAGCAAAAAAATATTCTACCGCTGTGAAATTCATTTATAGTGGAGTGGCAGCCAAGTGAAATACCAGTAATTGAACTCTCTGAATAAAAATGCTATTAACTGTAACATAACATTACTTAAAAAACATAAAAAACAACATAATACATTAAATTTATTAAGCACATTTACTGTCTTCTAACCACTGTTAAAAAAACACTTTTATAAAATTGAACAGGTTATGTGCAGTGATGTTTTTAATTAAAAATTTGAACAAGCTCTAAATTGAAGGCTGTGTGTGTCTTGCCCTGTAATGGACTACTCTATCATGCGATTCTTTCCACCAGAGTATTCCTGCAATTTGCAGTATACGTTGATTATTTAACACCTCCAACAAGAAAGTAAAAAATGCCATTTTTCTTCTTTCGAAGCTCCATCATTAATGTCACCCCAAGTTAAAATGTCTTAAAAGCATTAAAATGAATTAAATACTTAGAAGCATCATCTCACACAGAAATTAAAAAAAATCCTTACTAAAAAATAATTATTTCCCATAAAATGACCTGTTTCACAATTATTGGTACCTTTAACATTTTCTTTGAAATAGTTTGATGGATCAAAGGAATCAAAATATGTTGGAACTTTTAATTAGTACTTTTTCACCTCCTGTTTCCCTGGGGTATAAATATGGCGTTACACAATGGCCCATTTCTCTTACTCACTCTTCAAGTAAAGCAGATCGACCTTCATAAATCAAGCAAAGGCTACAAAAAAATAGCCACTCATCTGCATATGCCCTTATCTACAGTCAGAGCAATCATCAAAAAGGTTAAAACACCTGGAACTGTGCCAAACAAGCATGGAAGATGAGACAAGTGAGTTATCAAGCACAGTGAGAACATGCCAAGCACAGTGAGAACTTGCCAACACGATGTTTGGGAGGCATGCATGGAGAAAGCCTTTTCTGAGTTATGCGCGTTGAGTTTGCCAAGCGTTACTGGAATTTTAACTAGAACCATGTGCTTTGGGCAGATGAGACCAAGATAGAGATTTTTTTGCAACAAACACTTTAAGTAGGTCTGGCATAACACCAAGGATGAGTAGACAGAAAAACACTTCGGCCAACATCAGGACAATTTGAATCAGAATCTCGTGGCCTCTGCCCAAAAGATGAAGATGGGCCATTCAGCCAGATAATGACCCAAAATATGTGGCCACTAGACACAAAATCAAGCTCCCCTCATGGCCATCTTAGTCCCCAGACCTAAACCTAATGGATGATTTAGAGAGGTTGTGCAAAGAGAAATGGTCAAAGATTTCTTAATTTTCCCATCGTGTGAAGGAGAAGAAAAACGACTGTCTTTCTGGCAAGGAGGTTGTACAAAGTACTAATAACAGGGGTGCAAATAATTGTGGCACATATGATTTCATTCAAAAGATTTATTTCTTAATGTGTGATTTTTTGCCACCAAATAAAGGCACTTATATTAAAGCTTAAAATTTTCTCTTTTTGTTGCATTGTTGTGCTATATTATTTTTTATTATTATATTATTTTTAATTATTAGAAGCCAAAGAACCCTTCTTAACCAAAGGTGTCAATAATTATGGAGTGTGCTGTATATAATGTAAATAAGTTGACCTTGAAAAAATTACAAACTGCATAAAGTACAGTTTAGTGTTTATCCTTTATTTGGTGATGCAGGGAGTTGAACACATTTAAGGCGTCTTTTATTATGGAAATCAAATATTTTTGAGAAGATTGTTTCATTAGTCATATGACCTCCTTTAGTAATTTAAGCCAGCCCTGCTCTCTTCACGGTGAGAGAACCTTGACTTGGAGCATCTCGCTAATCTTACCTGGATCATTGTAAACCATCACTCACAACTAACTGGCCTTAAATAATTTGAATTCCAACAGTGTCATAAAAATGTTGGTATTTTTAAACATTTGGAACTACAGTGGTATACAAAAGTTACAACTGAAATTGCTGATCTGAACAACCAATGATTAATAAGATCATGAAAAGTATCAGGGTGGCCCAAAATTTGCATCCCAATGTACAAGTAAAAAAAACATGTAATGTATGTCTGTAATGTTCATAAATTAGTACTGCACTGTACTGTATACAGCTATTATATAATGTGATATGTCTAATTTCTTCAGTGATCACATCCATGTTTAGTTATTACTATCATTTAAAAGGCTTGTTATAAAAAATTTTTATTATACTATTAAAATAATAAGTAATTTGAGTCAACATATTAAAAATCACAGGCATGACTACAAACAATGTTACAAATGTTACAAAGTTCACACAGGGATTGTATTCTGTTTGGGAAATTAGGATTAAGGCATTAGAACCTTGTAAATGACTTAGAAAGCACCAGTGGTTATCATATGTTCACTAATGGACTGTTGATGAAAAGCTGGAAAGATATTGAATAAATATCTCATGTGAGAATGAAAACCTCACCCAGCGCAGCCCTCACACCTGGCTTTGTGTTAGTAACTACACGTCAGGATGATTTACACCACTTTCGAAACACTTTTAGGTAAACTTGGCAGTAGCTTGCAAATACGATCGTAATCTCAGGATAAGTAAACATGTTCTATAAATGGAAACACGTTCTTTCCACATACTCACCAAGACCAAGCCAAACAGAGCAAAGCTCACACAATAAGCAGCATAACAATGACAACTGTCCTGAACTTTATTTGCATTTGATCACTGTTAAAAAAAAAAAAAAAACAATGCCTAGGTTTTTTTTTTTACTAAAATCCTTAACTCAAGTTAATACTGAGTAACTTTTATACAAATATGTTAATATAAAACAAAGACTGAATTATACATGTAAAAAGGACTTGTGTTGTTATCTCATTTGTAAGTCACTTTGGATAAAAGCTTCTGCTAAATGACCAAATATAAATGTAAATGTAGTTAAATTTCGGCAGCACGGTGGCTTAGTGGTTAGCATGTTCAGTGCTGCGGATTCCTGATTTCCGAATCCCAATCTGGTTGTAGTTTCCATGTTTCCCCCGTGTCCATGTGGGTTTCCTTCGGGTTCCTCAGGTTCCTCACATAGTCTAAAAACATGGATTTAAGGTAAATTGGCTGCTCTAAATTATCCCTTTAGTCTGTGTGTGTGTGTGTGCCAAGAGATAGATTGGCAACCTGTCCTGGGTGCGTTCTCCCCTGGATGGGCATGGGGACCCCCCTCTTCCAAACCCCTGTAGATGATTATGGGATGCAAACATTCAATCAGACATTTACAAAGGCAATTAAAATACATAATTAGAATTGGTGGGCACTGCATTTTAAATCTGCAACCTCTGTCTGAATTAATCCACCTGTTAAGGCTATAAAGACATCTCATTATGCAGAAATGCAGTATAAAGAGCCTCTGGTGGGGTGAGTGACACTCAAACGACAGGCAGATAACTTTACAACTGTGTTTTGCAAAATATTAAATGAAATGTAAGTAAAGCCTTTACATATGAGCCTATGAAATCCTATCTCTGGTCTTCATTCGTAACCCAGTGTGCATCTCTGACTATTATATTTTTGTAAGTTCTAGTTTTTTTAAGGTTTATGTAAGAGATTACAGGTGTTTTGACAGGAGATGTTTTGACAGGAACAGTAATAAATGATATGGTCATAGGGAAATGTATTGTTTCCAGTTCAACTATCAGCAGGTCTTTGGAATGTCAAAGGAAACTTGTACCCAGGATAAACCCACCAGGACACGGGATCACAGGACATATTTCTTTAGCCCCAACTAGGAACTAAAACCCATGTTGTAAGGTAAAGGTAACCGCTGCATCAAATCAAATCAAATCAAATCAAATCAAGGTTTATTTGTCACATACATGTCATACACAGTATAACAAGTAGTGAAATG
>JAOUQT010342677.1:0-12783 GCA_025769995.1 Xyliphius kryptos | reverse complement strand
CTGGAATCCATGTTTTTGGACTGTGGGAGGAAACCCACGCGGACACGGGGAGGACATGGAAACTCCACCCAGATCGGGATACCAACCGGGAATCCCCAGCGTTGAGAGGCGAACATGCTAACCACTTAGCCACCGTGACGCACGCCCTTTGTTTAATATTAGGTTTATTTTACGCTGTAGTGTATATAAACCTTATTTTATACATTATTTTGGTTTATATTGGGTTTATTTTCCTCTGTAGTTTATATAAACTTCACGTTATACATTTCTTTGTTTTATATTAGGTTTATTTTACTCTGTAGTGTACACAAACCTCACGTTATACATTCCTTTGGTTTACATTAGCTTTACTTTACTCTGTAGTGTATATAAACTTCACGTTATACATTCCTTTGATTTATATTAGGTTTATTTTAGTCTGTAGTGTATATAAACCTCACTTTATACGTTTCTTTGATTTATGGTAGGTTTATTTTAATCTGTAGTGTATATAAACCTTACGTTATATATTCCTTTGGTTTATATTAGGTTTATTTTAATCTGTAGTGTATATAAACCTTATTTTATACATTCCTTTGGTTTATATAGGTTTATTTTAACCTGTAATGAATATAAACCTTATTGTACACATTTCTTTCAGTTTTTATTTAACTCTAAAGTGTATATAAACCTCACTTTATACATTCCTTTGGTTTATATTAGGGTAATTTTACTCTGTAGTGTAAATAAACCTGACTTTATACATTTATTTGGTTTATTTTAGTGTATATAAACCTTACCATACATGTTCCTTTGGTTTATATTAGGTTTTAGTATAATTGAGTATAATTGATGTATATTTACCTTTGGAAGTCGGATCTCTTTCATCACGTATTGTTCTTTATCTCGGTGTTGAACCAGCAGAGCTCTTCCAAAAGATCCTTCTCCGATCATTTTGAGTACAGAGTACTGATCCATGGTGAAATCTGAGAACACTTTCACACTATTTGATAATTTTTAGTTTACTGTTCTGTAACAACACAACTAAATACGTTAAGTCTAAACTACACGTGTTTATAAAGTAAGAATGTCTCCTTGTTTTGGTTCATAACTAAATGGAATTGCATTGTGGCAGCGTTTTATACAGTTTATATTATAAAAACAGCAGAATACACAAAGAACAATGTGATAAATCAGAAGCAGAGTAGCAATCTGCTTTACTTCCGTGTTATTTGTTGACGCGTCAGTGACGTCACCCGCGTGCGTGCGCGTTCACGTTTCGGTAGGTATATAATAGGAGCAGGGCCGCGCGCGTTCTACGACAGGTAGCTTAGCAAAGTCTGGCACTTCTTTGGCGTCTTATTCGTCATTTCCAACGTATTTAGTCCAACAGTTTTCAAGTTAGAACTTATAAATAACTAAAAACCGAGTGATAAAACATATCCCGTTCAATTCCAATGCATCTTATTTTATATAATTCCCATTATAAAGCCCCTTAGGGTGTAAACACTGTTTTACAGTGTATGTAACATACACACACTTTACCCTCCACATACTTAACCTTGCTAGTTATATATTAACATCCATCCCATCCATTATATTCCGCTTATTCCTTTACTAGGGTCGCGGTGGGGTTCCCTATGCCCATTCAGGGGAGAACATCTCGGGCGCTGGGCAGATACACCCAGGACAGGGTGCCAATCTATCACTGGGCACACACTAACAGATCCACACACTATACAGAGCATTCAATTTACCTTGAATTCATGTTTTTGGACTGTGGGAGGCAACCGGAGAACCTGTAGAAAACCCATGCGGACACGGGGAGAACATGGAACCTCCACCGAGTTTGGGATTCAAACCTGGATCCCCAGTGCTAAGAGGCCAACGTGCTAACCACTACACCAATGTGCCCATGGTTACTGATTTTGAAAATAAAAATAACCACGGTGTGTGCCTCTATGTCGAAAGTTAAACATCTAGCTAGGTAACAAAAAATGATTCAGGGTGTGTTTTTCTCACGTTTTTCTGTCCCACATGGTTTATTTCATAAACACGCAAATCGACTATTATGCAATTTAGGCGTTGACATAATTTAGCAACTTTTGGACAGCCAATGGCTACTTTTCTTACTGAGGAGTTAGCAACAGTGGCGCTACGAGGCGAATATGCCAATCAGTGTTCCGCCATGCTTCTCCAGGTTAGGACAATGTCAATGAACAATGTTTTTAAACTTAAATATTCATAATATAAAACTTTAAAAGCATTATGCTAACTGCTAACATGCCCACGAAGTAACAACCTACTTTTAGTTTGAAATAAAAGTCTTTAGCTTAGCATAAACTAACAGATAAGTACAGTAAAATTACTTTATTCAAGATATCTACAGACTATTCTTACTGGCCAGCAATCACTAGATGGCGAAATAATCATGAAAATAAAAGTACAGTTGCTGGGATTTAGAAAGTACAATTGTTTAGTAATATAATTTGAATGAAATATCAATAATTATAAATCATAAGCTTGATTCCACATGTTAAATGAGAACATTGGGAATGTTAGCCCAAATGAAATCAGCAGACATGGCTGTGTAGGTTACAAGGTCTCTCCTGAGCCTTATATGAGATCTGTGTTCAGACTTTAAAGGAAGCAATCTGCTTTCAGTCAAGGTTGGGTTAAATGCAGCTGTGTTTGCAGAGATTTGCCATAATTATTTGGCCCATCTTTCTCTTCAGGACACTTGATTACATCAGTCACAGGCAGCTGCATAAACAGAATCTAATTACGTGAGCGAATATATATTCTGCTTTTGCAGTTTGCAGAAAAGCTCTCTTACTATTCATACTTTCCTATTGTGATGATTTCCTGCACTTGTTTAACTTGATACATTTAAAAGACCTCTTAATATACCATGGACAATAGATGTGATAGCGGAGACAGATGAATTTGTATATCCGGTATTTACATCGGCGGCACTGATTAGCCTTCTCATCTCACAGCAAGAAGATCCTGGGTTGAAATCCCAGACAGGTATTTAAGGAGCTATTGTTGTGCACTGCAAAGTTGCACCTAGTGATCCCGTGTTTCAGTCTCAGAAATATACTTAGGGAGCTGGGTAGATACATTTAGGACAGGGTGCCAATCCCTCGCTCATTCAGATGCACATACACTATATAGGGGCAATTTGGAGCAACCAATTCACCTTGAATCCAAGTTTTTGACTGTGGGAGAAAAACAGTCTAAAACATGCATTTAAGATTAACTGGCTGCTCTAAAATGCTCCTATATAGTGTGTGCTTCTGTGTGTGTATGTGTGTGTTTGTGAGTCAGTGTGTAAACTCCAACCCAAGGGTTGTGTAAGGGTTCCGCATGCACATCCAGGGGAGAACGTTTCGGGCACTGAGTAAATACACCCAAGACATGGTGTGAGTCCATCGCTGGGCACACTTTTATTTACACAAACAATCACACTGTATTGGGGCAATTTAGAGCAACCAATTCACATTGAATTAATGTTTTTGGACTGTGGAGGTAACCAAAAAATGTGGACAAAATCCACAGTAAATTTAGTAAATTCCCCTTGGAATTGTCCATGTTTTTGGACTGGCAGCTCTAAATTGGCCTCTATATAGTGTGTGTGTTTGTGTGTGATAGACTGATAGACTGGCACCATGTATCTACCCAGTGCCCAAATCTTCTTCCCTGGATATGCATGGGGAACCCTTCTTCAACCCTTGTGTAGGATTTTGCACACGTACTCACACAATTACTTACACACTACATAGGGCAATTTAGAGCAGTTAATCTCCTTGAATCCATGTTTTTGGACTGGCTGCTCTAAATTGCCCCTATTTGGTGTGTGAGTGTGTGTGAGTAAGTGTTCAAACTCTTTCACAAGGGGCTGTTGGAGGAAGTGGTTATTAGTTTTACGAAGGTGTCTTGAGTTTTTGTAAGGGATAAGGAGCTCTTGAGGTAGCGAGGGGCATTTCGATGGAGACGTTGGTGAGTGAGACGACTAAGTTTGTATTGAGTTCTGTATTGGATGAGTAGCCAGTGTAGAGTTTGTAAAACAGTTGTGATCGTATTTCTACCTTTTTGTTAGGATCCTGGCAGGACAGTTCTGAATCTGCAAGGGGTTTTTCAGGCTCCTGCCGAAGATCCCTGTGAGGAGGGAATTGGAGTAGACCAGCCAACAAGGTTCCGCTTGCCCATCCAGGGGAGAACATTGGTGGCATTGGGCAGAAACACACGGGACAGGGTGCCAATCCATTGCTCACTCACATAGACACACATGCGGAAATTTTACACACCCATTCCACACTGAAGCAAGGTTTTTAGTCTGTGGGAGGAAATCGGAGAACCTGGAGAAAACCAGGATATGGGGAGGACATGGAAAACACAAGGTTGATGCAGCACCCTGGAGCAATGCGGGTTGAGGGTCTTGCTCAAGAACCCACATTGGTAACTTCAGTGGACCTGGGATTTGAACCCACAACCTTCTGATTAATAGTCCAACACCCTAAACACTGAGCTACAACTCCCGATTTAAACCTGGATCTCCAGCTTTGCTGGATCTCCAGGAATTGTTCCTCTTCATTTGACCCATCCATGCAGTGAAACACACACAAACTAGTGAAGTGAGAACACTTGCCCGGAGCGGTGGACAGCCCAGGAGCAATTGGAGGACACTTCACCCACTGAACTTGGTGGGCATGCGTTATCTGTGCATAGAGGCATCTTTAGCTGTATCTACCCAATTTTTGCTTTAGCATAGCAGCTAAAGGCTTAAGCCTTTAGCCTAGCAGCTGTTGCTTTTAACTTGTGTTAGCTTAGCCGTTTTTTTCTTTAAATTTTCCAGCAGAACTGGAACCAGCATGAAATCATTTGACATTGAGCACAGAAGTATATTTCACCCGCGGCTGGAAGATGTCTAGCTGAGATTATAGAATGGGAAATCAGACCTCTGTTCAGACCCCAATATGTCAGGAAAAACTGCGGATCAGACGCTCAGACGCTAGTTGTTAACAACTGCAAGCACAAAACAAGCTTTGAAAGAACAAATGCACCTGAACAGAACGGAAGAGAACACTGGAAGAAAGAATCCGTTGGGATAAACGGAGCGGATTCTTATTGCGGTGTCAGACTGCGACTGAAAGCTGTGATTCACTTTGATGAGATAACATGGGATTAAAAACTTGCGTTACCTTATAAAACACTCAACACAAATCCTGATTATTTGTACACCAAATCCATCCTCCTTCTTTCCTTAAAACGTCTTTGCTTAAAGTTGAGTTGACCCCTCCACTGTCACATCAGGATTTGACCCTGGATTCCCAAGACTCTGGATCCCCAAGAGCTAAGAAAATATTGCATCACCTACGACAGTAGCAAATTGATTTCTGGGTAGGATGGCTCTTAGACGTGTTCCTCTAGTGCTTCTGTGACCAATCATCTAACTCATGTTTAGAGATCTACAGTTGAGGTAGGTCAACAATCAGGCGTACACTGCACAAATCCGGCCTTTATGGCAAGAAGAAAGCCATTTCTCAAAGATATCCATAAAAAAGGCTTGTTTAAAGTTTGCCCCAAGCCTCTTGGGAGACACACCAATCATGTGGAAGAACGTGCTCTGGTCAGATGAAACCAAAATTGAACTTTTTGGCTGCAATGCATTGTTTGGGGTAAAAGCAACACACCATCTCCAATGTCAAACATGGTGGTGGCAGCATCATGGTTTGGGCCTGTTTTTCTACAGACGGTTAAAATTGATGAGAAGATGAATGGAGGATACAGGAGCATTCTGAAAGTAAACCTGTTGGAGTCTTCATAAGACCTGAGATTTATCTTCCAACGAGACAATGATCCAAAACATAAAGCAAAATCTACAATGGAATGGTTCACAAATAAACGTATCCAGGTGTTAGAATGGCCAAGTCAAAGTCAAGACTGGAATCCAATCGAAAATCATAGTGTGTTTGTAAACGTTTTATAAAAGCATGAAGACACTCGAGGTTGTGTATTATTTTAAATAAATCACGGGTAAGAGGTGTAACTGTACTCCTCTTCGTGTCTACTCCAACACCTCTTTACTGTGATTATTCACAATGTCATGGCCCTTGTACCTTATTGCTTTAGTACAATCTTCTGAGTATTCTGAACCACACAGACACAATTCCACTGCTGTCAATGAAGTGTCACTGAAGCAGAAGACAAGGTTTTTTAAGAACCGACCTCCATTCGTCATTGCTGGTGAGATTCAGGATGATCAGCATGGAGTTCACATTGTATCAGAGGACAGGTGATCTTAAATATATACACAATCTGTACCATAGTGCCAGACGCTCAAGGAGTATGAGGACGTGTCCCTCACAAGGATTCTTCTGTTTTAAAAACATTAACATCAGGTGGGGTTCTGTCCACAGTTACTTCAGTTTGTTAAGGTTGAGAACACTGAGAATAGAACAAAAAAAAAAAAAAAAAAAAACAACAAAAAAAAACCCCAGATAGTTCTGCTCCTTAAATCTGATTGCCTGAGCCGCTCGTCTAGCCGTGACATTATAAAGCAATAAGGCACGGGATAGCGGCATTATTGTAAATAAACCACGGTAAAAAAAGTGTTATAGGCATGACTCTTAAGCAGAGTACAGTTACACCTCTTCCCATGGTTTATTCACAATAATGCACAACCTCGAGTGACTTATTGCTTCTATAGGTTTGATTCATAAATGCGTTGACTGAAAACAACATTGCTACTAAACTCTTACTGCAAAAAAAAAATATTCCGGTTTCTTTAAGAATTAAATAATTACAAATAAAAAAGAGGTTTATGAAAAACTTTGGAAAGTTTTTATTATATTGCATATTTAAACGAATAGAAGAGATGTGGGTTATTGTAACTAATGCCATCGCTAAACAAGCAGCTCAGCCAATCAGATTTAAGGATCCAAACTACCTGTTTTATAAATTTTCCCAGAACTGCGTTCTGTAAGAAACCGGAAATCTTTTACTTGCGTCAGGGTTCATTTAAAAGAAAAATGACTTGATTATGTCGTAGAAGGCGAGTTTATTGCATTATGAATCAAACCTTGCTTTTTTTATAGAGTGTTGGTAAACGTTTTATAAAAGCTATAAGGTACTCAAGGTTGTGCATTATTGTAAATAATCCAATTCTGCTTGCGAGTCGTGCCTAATTGCATCTCTTTCCTGTGGTTTATTCACAATAATGCCCTGCCCTCTTGAGCCTTATTGCTTTACTACTATATTAGAGGTATTTTGCAAAGAGGGCATGATAAAGTGAAGATGCCTGGGGCCAAATAGGGCCTTCTGACATTTTTTCACCACAAAAGTTCTAAAGTAAAATACACATTGTTATAAAACTATTTTCATTGGCACAATGACCTTTAGTTTTCAGATGGCAGTGTAACCGAACATAAGCTACTCAGGCATGAACAACTCAATTAGACAATTAGAATGTGGTCAAAGGCAGACTAACATATTAAAAGTTTTACAATTTCTTTATTCTGACAGCGCTAACGAACCATATAACACTTTATATATAAGACTGAAGTTGCTGGCTAGACTTTAGACAAGCCTGCTCTATATAAATAAACTAGCAAAATACCTGTGCTGCGCTACGATTGAGAATTTAATAACAATGTAAAAGTTAAAAGGCGATTGTTTTTGAATGAGTGGTAACTTTGGAGTTTATAGATTTAAAATAGCAGTTATGCACTCTACACCCGGGAGGAGAGCATTGTTACGGCACATTTCATGGAAGTCACTCATTGATTTACTGATTCAGCAAGCCAGCTTTCTTCAATTGCGTCTTCATTCAAGTTTTCAGGGCGCAAAGCGGTGCTGCGGGATCGGACATATTTAGTCACGTCCTTTTTGCTGTTGACGTGAAACTCATAGCATGCCTTACAGCGTTAGCTGCCCTGTGTCTTCCCCACCACTCCACCCATGCACCAATCGCTAAACGCCAAGGCCCTCGTGTCTTCCCTTCCACTCTACCTTTGTGCCAGTCGCCTTGTCTCTTCCCCTCCAATCTACACACGAGCCAATCGCTGTAGAGATGACACACACCAAGCATCTTAGATCATTTACACAAGAAATAATTAAATCAAAAAGAAAATAAATCAAATGCAAAGTTGTGTGAAAATTTCAAAGAAATAGGTGAGGAACTGTCAAGAGATTTAAGATTTTAAACAAACGAACATTTACATTTTTATTTATATAGATGAATGTTTTATTATAGAGTGAGGTTTAAAGCAATTAAAAATCTGAAATTAATATGTGGAATGAATAGTGTGTGAGTTGGGACTATGGTGTCCACACGCTTGCTCTTTCGGGAATTTATCAGTAGGTTTTCCAAGGACACGATAAGGAATGACTGAACCAAGTATTTGTAAGTATTTGCCAGGAGCGAGGTGTTGCTATCGATGGCAATAACAAACAGTCGAACGTAGGAAAGTGAGAACGTGAGATTCCAACAATCCAATGACAGGGACTAAAGGGGCCAAGTTTCAGCCTTGTAGGTACTCTGGAAGCAGGAGAGTTACTGATGAGTCACTGAGGGCTTTGGCATTTATATGTATAGATACACCTAAATTTGATTTAAAACATAAAACAGGAAGCTGAAAATGTTGATCTTTCCTTTATTCAGCATAATAATGGAGCGAGTTCTCGAGCCCCCGCTTTTAGAGTGAGAGGACGACTTACAACGCGTCTGAAATGTTTCCAGTTTGAAACAAGTTCATCAAAAAAATATCTTACACTGAAAATAAGGCAGGATTCCTATTTCTTCTGGAAAAGGACATTCAGATGCAACAGGATTATAATACAGTGCACACGTCCCGAGTTCATCTACAACACTAAACCTAGAGCTCTGAGAAAGTGTGTCCTGGCGCGTCCGAGCTGTTGCTTTGCATCGATGGAAATGCACTTCTTTGTCTTCTGAAATGGAAAACGGTTCCTGATGGAAGACTAAACTCTGTAACGCCATCAGTTCAGGTTAGGAAAGGAACGGCGCAGTCTCTTCAGGATGCTAACAGGTGAAGTATGGTCTGTACAAAGGAACACTGCGTTGCTCTGATTCTGCTTTAACGTAGTGTTTGAATGTTTCATTTAAAACCGTAAAAACACACCTTCCTCATTCTACTCTGAGGTGACCATCTCTAAATTCGTATCAGACTGTTGAGTCTCCTCCTCCACCTCAGTTTCGTGGTTATCCGAAGCGACTTGCTTGGCACCTGACGTTTTCTCGGCTTCGTCCCCCTCGAGGACTTTGGAGGGAGTGAGCGGCTCCAGCGGAGAGTGAATGCTGACGGATTCCGACTTGTCATTTTTATTTAAGAAATCATCTGCACTGAGGCCGCCATCTCGAACCGACCCGCAGGACGTAACGGAGGCCTGGGCGTCCTCAGGGTCTCTTGAAACCGTGCTCTTGTCCTCTGGGCGCTCCCCCTTGTCAGCCTTCTCCACCTCCTCCTGTGCCGGTTCGTCCTCTTTACTCAAAGCTTCATCAGTTCTACCTGCTTTGTTCTCCATGGTCTTCTGAGTAACCGGCTCTTCATATGAATTCCCAGGTTCTTTGGATTCACCATCTGCTTTCAGGTCACTCACCTCTTTTTTGGAGGACACGTCAGAGGATAAGGGTTCACCAGCGTCTAAACTACATTCCAAAACAGAAAGGGGTGATTATGATGCACAGAGATATGAAAATTCCTTTACATTACTCCTACAAAAGCTTTATGACCTAGGTCGGCAATAATATAATGAACGATAATGGAAAAAAAGAAAAATAAAATTGGACTGTCAGACCTTGTCCACACATAGCCAGGTATCTGGAAAAATGAATACATTATGTGTTTGGGCCGAGTATCCACATGAAAACATCGTTTTACATCACCAAAAACCATTAAGAAAACAGTGTTTTAAGGTAATTATCTCATCAGCTTGGATTTGGAATACTGTGAAAAACTGGAGAACCTGGAGTAATCCCACCCAAGTACAGGAAGAACATGTAGATTCCATATAGAGTGGACTTTTGTTCATCCGAACTAGGGGTGTAGTAATCAAGTATCATCATCAAGTATCATCAAGTATCATCATCAAGTATAAATCAAGTAAACATCGATATGTCCGGTTAATATGTTTATATTGCCACCTATTTTTAACATCCTTTCTGACGTACAAATAAAACCTCTTCCCAAGCTGAGGGTGGCGCTACCTCATTATTGCCATCCAACTTCTCTTATTCTTCACAAGAGAAAGAATGTAAAATGTTATACACTTAAAATATGGAATTGCTGTTCATTTAATGTTGAAATGTTGTGATTTCCATAAAAGCAGTTCTAAAAGCAGTTGGCGTGTTCCCAAAAACCTGGTTCTTTTAGGAATGTCCGCAACATAATACTCCACCAAAATCATACATTAAGGTGGGATGTACAGGCGTGCCAATACACATTAATATAATGCAGCTGAAATTAAATTATGACATCATTAGTTAGAGATGAATAATGAGCCCTTACTGATCTTACCCTTCAGAACCTCCGACGGCAGAGGATGAGGATGGATTGTGAGGTTTAACCTGTTAAGAGGAAATTATTCAATTACACAGAATAAAAATGTTTAAAAAAGTTTTGTAAATGAAATCTGATTGGAGGACCGACCATTGGTTCTGAACATCAGAGCATTGCAGATGTTCAGATCCTCATTTTACTTTTAGAATGAAATGGCCACCACATTATGAATTCAGTGTAAATAATATATATATAACATTATAATATAAATAACATTACTGACAACAACATAAACCTCTGAGCGCTTTACCTTTGTATCAGTGCATGATAATACATTATTTTCCCCATGTTTTTTATAAATTGCATTCTGTAATTTGGCCATTAGAGGATTTGATCGTTAGAGAAATGGGAAACCTGTTACTCAGCGATCAGCGTATAAACGCATTTATGAATCGAACCTTGTTTGTTTATTATAGTGTGTTTGTAAGCATTTTGACGTAAGCGTGCTGAAGTGCAACTCATAGGATGCATTACATTACCTTTATTTTAGCTGCCTCACATCAACCCCTCCACTCTACCCGAGTTCCAGACACTATTCGCCTAAGCGCCTCGTCTTCCCATCTAAACACTATATGCCAAGCACCTTGCTTCTTCCCCTCCACTTTACCCGAGGGCCAATCACAATACGCCAAGTGCTTTGTGTCTTCCCTTCCAACCTACCCGCGCACCAATTGCTATTCGCCAAGCGCCTCGTGTCTTCTCCCCTAATCAAGATACGCTAAGTGTCTTCCCCTCCAATCACTATACATCAAGCGCCTTGCGTCTTCTCTTCCACTCCACTCACTGATTCATTATTATAAAATAAACGTCATCTCAGCATCTTCTATCAGACTACACAATTTCACAATAATCACTTAGTTCTTCAATTTTTACATAATATACAAGAACAAAAAACTCACTATTTCTGTATTAATAAAGCATGCAATTTGAATTAACACACAAAAATACAACAGCATGTATACCTTTTTTTTTTTTTTTTTTTTTTTTTTAAAAAGAGTATAGTAGGTGAAATTTAAAAGGATTAACCTCTTCTTACCTTGTTCGATTCAGCCAGGGTCAACCTACATACAGACCACAAAATATAATTATGTTTATAATGTTTGACAGTTCAAGTTCTGGTTTTTTACACAAATAAATCACACACGTACACTACCGCTCAAAAGTTTAGGATCACTTTCAAATTTCCCTCTTTCTGAAAGAAAAAAAAAACACGTCCTGCAATTCACAAACATTATTGTCCATGTCACAATTTGTGTCACAAAAGTGTATCAGATGACAAAGAATAAAAATGTTTGTATTAAAGCCTATAAGTGTATAGAGGGTTATTTAGCATACATTATCAGCAATTCACAGTCCTCGGTCTAAATCTCCTGGTATGGCTGCTAATCCAAGTTAATGTATTAAGATGTTATTGGGCTAATTGGTTGTTAGGACACCTTCCTCAATTGTGATGCACAGCTAAAAATCTTTATACTAATAAGTGAACATAAACGGGAGCACAACATTTTAGGTTAGAAAAAAAGAAGCCATTCTGGCCCATCGCAGTCTTTTATTTTTATTGGCCAGAGTGAGGTATGGCTTTTTTTTTTGGCAATTCTGCCATGAAATCCAGCATCCTGAAGTCACCTCTTGACCATTGATGCTGACACCGGTGTTTGACGGGTGTTAAGACTAAATGCAAAATAAGCCACTATACAAAAATAGGCTTTACTACACACATTTGTATTCTTTAAAATCATCTGATACACTTAAACGAATTGTGAAATGGACAATTTTGTTTGTGAATTGCATGACATTGTGTTTTTCTTTCAAAAAGAGGGAAGTTTGCAAGTGATCCTAAACTTTTGAGTGGTAGTGTAATTGTTCACCCATTGTTCGTGGGTGCACATGCTCACATCAGCTCTAATAATTCCAGAACATCCATACAGGACGAGGGATAGCTGAAACAATAAATCACATTTTACAATAACCTGACATGAAATTTAAATAATGGTTTTATTAAATGGTGCTGTGATCACAGATGTGCAAATTAAATGAATCAAATTCATAATTCACATGGTCTAAGACAGGCGTGCCCAATACGGCAATCGCGAAAGTTGTCAGATCGCCGAAGTGATGATGTGTCAACAGAAATAGCGTTTTGGATTTGATTGCAACCTCTGTAGGGACGGGTATTTGGTGCGTACATGGAAAAAGCGGGGGGGGGGGGGGGGGGGGGGGG
>JAOUQT010342651.1:0-12784 GCA_025769995.1 Xyliphius kryptos | reverse complement strand
AGATGTTCTCCCCTGGATGGGCATGGGGAACCCCCCCGCGACCCTCATAAAGGAATAAGCAGAAGATAATGAATGAATGATTTTGCAGGTGGCAGCCACAGACAGTTACTCTAATTTCAATCTTAATTTTGCATTTACTGGTGTTTTTGTCTTTACTAATAACTGGAAGATGAGATTCCTGCAGCCCATTCAGGTGGCACAGGTATTACAACTTATCCATTTATGATGTTGCAAAAACATTGCTGTGTCTCCCAGCTCAGACTCAAGAGCATGGAAACTAGAACACATTACATGAGGAGGACAGCACAGGGCCATGGATGGTAAATAACCCAGCAGCAGGACAAGCACCTGCTTCTTTATGTGAGGAGGAACAGGAGGAATACTACCAGAGTCCTACAAATTGACCTTCAGTGAGCTATTGGTGGACAAACTGTCAGTAACAGACTCCATGAGTGTGGTGCTTTAGTTCGATATCTTCTGGTGGGACTTAAATTCACAGCCCAGCATGGTGCAGCTTAATGAGCATCCACCAGTCTACCAGTGGAGCCCCAATTCTCTTCACAATTAAAAGCAGGTTTACACTGTGAAAGACTTGAAAGAGTGTAGATATGTCATGGTGAGCATCAATGCCGCTTGCATGACCAGTTTATGATCACAAATTTTAGGGGAATGGTTGCCAAAACAATGCAACGTCAAATTAGTCCCGAAATTAAAATGAACGCCTGTCCAAAAATCCCAATGTGAAACATTTTTAAACTAACATTTTTTAAGCCTAAACAGATTATTAGTAAGCTGCGTAGGTTGCTACGTCCAAGGCTCAGCTTGAAACTAACTTAAAATTTAGTGATAATTCTTGATTAAAATTCCAATATCATTCAGTCAGTCAAAGTCTACGGTCTAATTTCTCTTTTTTTGTTTGCCAGAGGGGATTACTGTTGATTTCAAATCTATTTTACATATAAGAGCACACACACACACACTGTATCTGTAAGCAAAATAAACTTTAAAGGGGCGGCGTGGCGTTTCAGGCGCCTGGCAGATACACCCAGTTTAGTTAAGGGCGCCAATCTATTACTATGCACGCACTCATACACTATATAGGGGCAATTTAGGGGGAGAACATAGAAACACCCACATCGGGATTCCAACCTGTATCCCCCAGCGCTGAGAGGCGAACATGTTAACCATTAAGCCACCAGGCCGCTCGTAGAATAAATACATATAAATTTAATATATGTAACATGCATGGGGCAAGCATTCTCTTATGCTATGGGAAATTTACTTACACTAGCACAGGCCGAACAGCATTGTTCATGTTTCCATATGCAGCACGGCCAAGCAACTCTCGGAAGCAGCATTCAGCCAAAGATGCAGGATTCTCTTCTCCACCAGCCCTGAAATATAAAAACAAGCAATGAATTAAAAAACACAAAATGTTAAACATGTTTAAGTGTGTGAGATGATCACATATGAAATACTCATCTTGAAAAAAAGGCAGAATGTTTTTATTTTAATTCTTTAGAAATGTTATAAGTGTAGCGCTCCATACATTATGTGGCTGGGAGTAGATACACACTTAAATATTACATTCAGATGTACATAAAATAAGTCCAGTGAGCTGACACATTACACCTACACACTGATTTTGTGAGCCAACAATTCCGGTCAATAACAGCTTGAGGAGCAGCATCTAAAGCGGGATTTGATACCAAAACTCGCAGGACTTTAATGACCACTTGTCTAGTAGAAGAAGGTCAGTGACCTGCTGTTTTTAGACGAGAATCTGTTCTGAGTGAGAAGTACACAGGCACTGAAACCAGCAGCTAGTTTTGATTTCAATAACCACATATGAATTAAGCCAATATTTTTATAATAGCATTTTCTTTTTTACCGTGATTTATTACAATAATGCACACCCCTCCTATAAGGACGGCAGTGTGCAGCCTATATAAGCCTGGGCATGACATATAGCATTAAAAGAGTACACAACGGCGATGGCATATGGCATGATGGTCCCTACGCCAGCTAACAGTTTGTGTATATCTCAATCCGAGAATAAAGCTGTTAGTCCTTCATTGGGTCTTGGCAAGTGACCGCAATTTACAAGACCATTTTAAATATATGTCTTGTTTTCTTTGCATTTACAGTCACTGTTCTTCTAGACAGCTTTAAAAAAGCAACTAAACAATCAAAACACAAAAATAGCTAATAAATCATAAAAGCACTTCTGACTTTATTTTTAACTCTATGCCATGCAAAAAATTTACTGGTTACACTGTAAAAAAAAAAAAAACAGACTTTTAGAAAGTCAAACAAGGTCACATGACCTTTTAAAAGCAACTTTATGGTTAATACACAGTAATTGGTAAAAATAATAATATTGCTGGTCTGCAAAACTCTGCATGCATGTCTTCGTCTTCTGTGTGTGTGTGTATGTGAGAAAGAGAGAGATTAAATTACAAATTGTATTTGTAACAAGCTCGTTTTTACTGACTGGAATAAAGAATACATGCACCTTTGTGACAAGAAACAAATCCATTCAACACAAAGCAAAATCTCTATTGTGTCCTTTTAACTCAATTTCTGTATATTGACTGATGAATGTGTTACTAGAGCTCACATGATGACATCTGCTTATTATGACTGATACAGACAAAAATCAATAAATCGACCAACTTTCAGCCCCTTATTGTAGAAGACTGATATGCCCTCTGAGACTCACAGTCACAAACACACTCATTATCAGTACACATTCACATTCCATGCACACACAGAGTAAATGAGATCATTATGTGAAATACATTGACATTCTGAACACATGAGTCCTCATGGCACATTCCAGGACAATGAAACACAGGTAGCTTTTGTATTAGCCCTCTAAATTGTTCCCACTTTTTGTAATATGGTGAAGTTCAATTTGACATTTATTGGCATCCTATATTCAATGGTATGTAAATACATGGCTCTAAAGCAAGCTGTAAGAAGTGTTTGCACAATTGTGTATGAATATTAAATGCATATTGTAGCACTTAAATTTATGCTTTGCTGTCAAATAAATTAGCATAATTCCTTAAGTGTAAACATTTAACATACACTTTTTTTGCGACTTTACAAAGACTTAAAATAAAATGGGGCGGCACAGAGGCTTAGTGGTTAGCATGTTTGCCTCTTAGCCCTGGGTTGCCCAGGTTTGAATCCCAATTTGGGTGGACTTTCCATGTTTTCCCCATGTCCAAGTGGGCTTCCTCCGGGCTTTCCGGTTTCCTCCCATAGTGCAAAAATATGTATTCAAGATAAACTGAATGCTGTAAATTGCATCTATAGTGTTTGTTTGTGTGAGTGGTTGTGTCAATAAGTGTGTGCCCAGTAATAGATTGGCACCCTGTCCTGGGTGTATCCGCCCAGGTCCCGAAACGTTCTTCCCTGAATGGGAATGGGGAATCCCGTCGCGACTCTAGTAGAGGATTAAGTGGAAGATAATGAATGAATAAATTAATAAAAAATAAAATACAATATAATCACATTCTTTCAATATAATTGACTCATGAAGTCTCAAGAAGACCAGTTAAAACAAAAGAATAAAAAATAAAACAAACAAAATAAAAAAGTAAAATCAGGATCAGAATATATAATGCTTATAGAGACATATTTTGGAATAGAAATAATCACAATCAAAAGGTAGTTTAAAGCAAGTAAGGTAGGATGTGGGGTGTTGAGACTACAAATCTGAATGTTGTGGATTTAAATATCAAGTCCATCATGGTCACTCGTGTGCCCTTAAGCAAGGCATTTAACCCTCATTGCAGCAGAAAATATATGAATGACACTGTGCTCTGACTTCATCAGTCAAATTGGTACTCTGGATTAAAGTGTAGGTTTAATGACCTGATGTAATGTGATGTAATGCAAGTATTGACCAAAATGTAAATCCAAATGCACATAAATATATAATATTAACACTGACAAAATAAATCTATATTTACATTTAATCATTTAGCAGACGCTTTTATCCGAAGCAACATACAAATGAGAGAACAATAATTATTATTATATTTACAGGATATATCTATATCTATAAAACCCAAAGCCCCCAGTCACTCATAGACTGACTCATCACTAATTCTCCCACTTCCCAACTACCTACAAGATTTAAACTTGGCACCCTCATTTCCCACCAGGCACTTGGAACAACTAAGCAGTTTTTACTTTCAAAATCCCACTAGAGGACCTGATCTGAAACACGGCCCTTGATTAAATTGGGCACTTCCACTCACCTCACAAACTTCAAATTTGGCAGAGATATATAGGATAACCTCTACAGTCAGAGATATTAAAAATTCCAAAAAATTCTGACGGGGGACCCACCAGGGGACCCAATCCAAAATATGGGCCCTACTCTAATTGGGCACTTCCACACATCACACAAACTTCAAATTTGGCAGAGATGTAGAGGATTGTTTCTACATTCATTGAGATATCAAAAATTCCAAAAAATTCCTACGGGGGGCCCACCAGAAGACCCAATTCAAAATACGGGTCCTGCTTTAATTGGACATTTCCACGCACATCACATATTTCAAATTTGAGATGCACAGGATGAAAAAAAAAAAAAAAAATCACACCAGGGACCCACAAGAAATTGGGCACTTCCAGTCACCTTACAAACTTCAAATTTGGCAGATATATAGGATAACCTCTACAGTCATAGATATAAAAAATTCCAAAGAATTCCCACAGGGGACCCAATTCAAAATATGGGCCCTAGTATAGCGATTGGCGCATCAGGGGATGATGCGAGGCGCTTCTCGTATAGTGACCGCTGTATGGGTAGAGTGGAAGAGGATGAAGCGGGGCGCTTGGTGTACAGTGATTGGCGCACGGGTAGAGTTCAAAAACAACTGCCTTTTAACTTTCACGTTGTTTTTAAGTTTAACGTATCAGAAACGTGCACTTTCTCTTTTCTTTCATTTAAATTGAACCAGATGAGCCACAGCAACGCGTGGTGAGTACAGCTAGTACTGTACATAACCACATGGTGCCATTTAAACATGCATTGTTTATTGTACACTTGCATTATTAAACAGAATACAAAACAAATATTTCTTATAAACTGCTCATGATGTCAAATTGGTTCATATTTACCCCAAAGATTAACTATACGGGAATTTATAAAATATCAAATCTTTTCCTCAGCTACCTTACTCCTTACCAAACTTACCCCCTGTTCTCACCACCGATCTCCCAGGTTTATATGGAAGCCGATAATGAATTTTAAAACAGACACAATAATAACATGACTCAACCCATTATGCTGGCACAAGTTTGGTTATGGTGTTGAACAAGCAAGATCTTTTTGGCAGAAATTAATTTCTGTTGCACATTTTTAAAGCCCTAACAGACGTTTTTCACTGGAAACGTTCTCTAGCTCAGCCTACCATGGCCTTTTAAACATTTCCTAAAGTTCAAAACTCATGGTTAAATCTAAAAGCCGGTAAAAATAGAATGTGTGCGGGTGTCGGCAGACGTCAAGCTGTGCAAGAGACCACATTAGCCTATCAGTGAGTCATTTTTCTTATGAATACAGGAAAAGGGAAGACATTTGTCTGTGTATCCATCTGTGCACAATGGTAAGAATATGTATGCATGAGTGCATAAAGTAGGGAAATGTCGAAAGTGCTTCAAAAACTAGAGTAGTAGATTTGTGTTTGTGTGCGTGTGTGTACCTGTCTGAGTCCTCATTATCCTGCATGTTGAAAAGCATGGAGGGAATTAGTTTGTCCATGTGCTGAGGTTCCCAAATGATGGCTTGTAGTTCATCATTCACAGTTTTTCTTACAACTCCCTGTAGGCCTTTAATTCCAGCTACACGAATTCTACACACACATACAATAAAAAAATGAATACATTAGTTTATACATAACTAAATAAACAACTAAACTACAATTTACACTTTTAATACTAATAGTTCCAACTGGCTAATGTACAGGGTTTGGACAACGAAACTGAAACACCTGGTTTCAGACCACAAAAATTTATTAGTATGGTGTAGGGCCTCCTTTTTCAGCCAATACAGCATCAATTCGTCTTGGAAATGACATCTACAAGTCCTGCACAGTGGTCAGAGGGATTTTAAGCCATTCTTCTTGCATGATAGTGGCAACGTCACTACGTGATGCTCGTGAAGGAAAACGTTTCCTGACTCGCTCCTCCAAAACACCCAAAAGTGGCTCAATAATATTTTGATCTGGTGACAGTGAAGATCATGGGAGATGTTCAACTTTGAAATAATCTATTGCCATGAGCACGAAACGATTACAGGAGTCAGTCACTGCAAAAGGACCCAACACGTTTACCGTCACGCTCTCCATCGGCTGCAAAACCTCACACAAACCAACGATAGTACGACGCTGGACCCAGAAAACTTCAACTCTTTTAAATTTCTCAGCTTCAGCCAGTCCCACACACAATCATTTTGGGGTCGGTTCAACGGCCTCCTCATTCTCGATCGACCGTGTTCAGCATGCTCTGCAGCCGAACAAATCCCACTTCTGACACCAATTGTGGTGAATCACAGGAACGGAGACCAGACCAGGTAGTCATTCTCAAAGGAAATGCTCCAAACGAATCCTGATCGCAGCTGTGTTTCTCTTTTTATCCCCCTTCCGTAAAGCATGTCGGGAAACACCCATGAACATGTATCTATTAGCTGACAAATATGTCTGCCCGCTCCCACACAAAATAGCAGGCCCCATGTGGCCCTCTACCATGGAAAAAGCCATACCTCACACTGGCCAATAAAAAAGAAAAGACTGCAATGGGCCAATTTGAGGTATGGCTTTTTTCCTGAGGCCGCCTTTCGAGCGTTAATGCTGACACTGGTGTTTGACGGGTTCCATTTAGGAAAGCTCTCATTTGACAGTCTGTGAGGCATCTTTCTCTCTGCACACTCTAAGATATTTATCTTTTGCACAGTTGTGCATCAGGGCCTCTCACTCCTTTTTCTGTCCTTGTTAGAGCCAGTTTGTGTCACACTTCGACGGGAGTAGTTAACAGCACGGTAAGATATTTGAGTTTCTTGGCAATATCTCACATCGAGTAGCCTTCCTTCTTTAACACAACGATGGACTGACAGATCTCTAAAAAAAAGGTGTTTTTTCTGGCCATTTTGAGCCTGTAACCAAGCCAACAACTGCTGATGCTTCAGATACTAAACTAACCTAGAATGTTGTGCTTCCTTTCATGCTTATTTATTAGAATAACATTTTTCAGCTATGCATCACAATTAAACAAAGATGTTCTTACAACCAATCAGCCCAATAACATCCTTAACTTGGATTGGGGACTATACCAGGAGATTTAGGCAGAGGACTAAGAATTCCTGATAATAGGACTATATGCAAAATAAGCCTCCATACAAAAATAGACTTTAATACTAACATTTTATTTTTTTTAAATCATCTGATATATTTAAATTGTGACGTGGACATTATTTTTATAAAGCACTGGAAAGTCAAAAAAAGACTGAATCTGCATCATGATAAGGTCTCAGATATGCACACCCACCTTGTGCGTGTCTCTGCATCTTCATGAGTGGAATGGCACATGGCACTAAATTGGGAGACGAAAAAATCATAACGCCGATGATATGAAGGTGTGTCCTCTTCAATGTTTGCAAATTTCACAAACTGTAAAATACAGTCAGAAGAGCATCATCAGTAACTTACTTAACAATGCTACTGAATCCTGCAAGCAACCTGCTGAGGCTAAACAACAGTAGGGCAGAAGGTTGTATAAACATTTTTACTATGAGCATGGTTTGTAATTTTAGGTTTTAGGTAAACTTGTCTATAAACTTCTGGTAATGTAGATTATAGTAAAACAACACAGGTAGCACAAGACAAGGCCGAAACCCTCCCCATCCTGTTAAAAAGTGCGTGATAAAGATGTGAGAGAACTTTAGAAAATTAAGGTCCTGAGGTCACTTTTTATTTAGTACGTTTAACAGTAACCTTGCTGCCGCAATTAAAAACTGCCGGTTAACAAGACAGTTGGTTAAAGAAAGAAGCGAAATTAAATCAACAGTAAAACTACAGTTATCTTAAACCTTTGTACCTCATCAAGCTGATGTGAAATGAAACAATTTTAATTGAAGAACTTATTTCAAGGCTGTTTCTGTATTCACATATAATTTTCTTAGGCCGAAGGGTAAACATAGTATGCCATGCAAAACACTGTTAACATATAAAGTAAAAGATTTAAGCAAACTGAACAAAAATATTATATAGTATATACAATGCATAGCAATACTATTAATAATAACTATAACTTTACTACAAAAAATATGCAAATTAGTTAACAAAAGTGTTTGTGACAGTGGCATTGTATGATGGCATGTCAGTGGGAGGTGGATACAAGAACGTTAAGGAGGTAACAATCATCTGCTGTAGGTTCGGCTAATGGTCTGTGTGTAGGTATTGAAAGAAAGGGGAGTCTTGTGTGTATGTGTAACTGTGTCTCCAGCACACCAGCCAGCTTAATGATAGACTTAATGTTCGATCAGGTTTAAAGTCTGCCACCAGCAACATTGGCGGGCCCTATAACCATAAATTCCAGTAGAGATGCATGACTCTCTACCACCCTCTTGGTTTGTTTGAGTGAAGAGAAAATGGGAGGTGAATTGGGCTGGGGCAGGTGAATAATGCAAGCCGCAGAAGTAGGTAGGAAGGCGTTGTTCGGCATGGCAAAAGATGAGTACGGTGAGGTAATTGCCTTCTGCCAGAGTACGGACATACTGGGCGCCAGATATGCAAAGAGAAGTCGAAAGGACAAGAGATGTAGATAATGCATTTTGAGATGATGGGTTGTGATGGCACAGGCAAGTGGCTATACAATGGAAAGCAAATGTCAGAAGCCTGTTGGCTGAAAAGATTGGCTCAGATCCCTACCCTGAAGCACATACACTGCATTCAAAATTATTATGCAAAAAGTGTTCAGGAGTGATAAGGTAAGATTATTTTTGTTTGTCAGTTAAACTCATTAATGGTGATGTGTTTCAGGGCTCTTTATATCACTGAAACCAATTGCAGACACCTGTGCTAATTAGTTTGCAGGTGTGTCCAATAAAAGGCAAGACTACTTAAGAATTCTGTCTCACATTATTAAGAAGCCTACATTTTCTGACAAAATGGGAGATAAAAAGCATGTGTCGGCTGCTGAGAACCATCAAATTGTGGAGTGTTTAGGACAAGGCATGACTACAATCAACATTGCCAAGACACTTCATCATGATCATCGCACAATCAAGAAGTATGTAGCTGATTCAGAGCACTCAAGTATGCGTGCTGATACTTGAGGAAAAATTGAGGACTCTTTCCAAGAGGATATTACGTCAGATTAAAAGAGCAGCTGCAAAAATGCCTTGTCATAGCAGCAGACAAGTTTTTGAAGCTGCTGGTGCCGCCAACACCCCCGAACAAGATGCATGTGACTTGGGGTGAATTAGGTATTTAAATAGCCGTAAAAGGTACGAGAGAACATGCATTATTGTGAATAAAGCACGGGAAAGAGGTGTTATAAGAAACGACATGCAAGTGGAGAGACATTACACCTCTTCCTGTGGTTTATTCACAATAATGTACAACCTCGAGTGCCTTATTGACTTTTATAAAACGGTTACCAACACAGTACAATAAAAAAACAAGATTTGATTTATAAATGCGTTGACTGAAAGCAAAACTAATAAACTCCCCTTTCGCAACATAATCCAGTTCGTTTATAAAATGAACCCTGAATGCATTTAAAAGATTTCTGGTTTCTTTAACAATCAAATACTGTCATCTAATGGCCAAATTACAATACGAAGTTTATTAAAAATCACGCATTTATACGAATGTGAAACGGTCAGAGGTGTGGGTTATTGTGAATAATGTCACGGCTAGACAAGTGGCTCAGCCAATCAGATTTAAGAACCCGTTTTATAAAAAGATGCAAGACATGGTGCAATAAGTCCCGTGTGTATGTGTCTGTGTTGGTCAAATCCTATCTCTGTTCCTTGCCTTTGTTTCCTGGCTTGTGTTTAAGGTTTTAATAATAGTTTTAAAAAATTCAAAAAGAACAGACACTACAAAATAAAAAGTTTAGAAAGAACTTTAAACTTTAATAAAAACAGAATATACTGTAGCGCAAATAAGGGATAGTTTATCTCTTAGGTCAGCACTGTAAATCAAAAAAGCAGATTTCTAACAGTTCTGTCTCCCTGTAAGCCTTTTTCACCGTTTGCTTTGTTTGACTATTTTCCTCTTTCGCCAACAGGTCTCTTTATCGTTTCGAAAAGCTCTATTGTGCACATTGTGCAGAATATCATTGAGCTATTTTCCCAACAGAAACGGTTACAAATGATACAGTCAGTGCGACAATTAGGGTCTACATTTGAACATGTCTTTAAAATACAGGAGAAAAACAAAGTAACTGAACTAAACCCACTCAGGCTCAGAAAGGACATGCAGGCTTCACCCAAAATTGACCTTTGTTTGTCCCAAAAGGAAAACCAGAAGCTTTGTGATGTGAGGCAGAAGTGCTAACCACTGCACCACTGTGGCACCGTGGTCTTTTGATTGTTAGTATTTAAAAATAAAGTGAAACTTTATTTATTATTTATTATAGAGTTCCTTGCCAAAAAAAAGAAAATAGTTGCGCACTAATTTTTTGCTGGACCTCATAAAGCTTTAATTAATTATGGCGCTCATTAACAGTGATGTTGTTTCTACGTTTTATGCAACGTCACATTTATTTCCCTACATATTTGCTTTGATAATGTGATCAGATCATGACAACGAGACAATTAGACTATTCTATATATAAAAAGAACCTGGTCTTATCACACCATCCACTAGTTTGCAAGCAAGCTCTTTGCAGGGGTCATTGGGTGAGCACCTTCCTTTATTGCCGCTTTGCTGAATCAGCCCACAATACCAAGAAAAGGCTTAACAGAGTGGTCTGGCATCCTGCACCCACCCCTCTCCAAGCTTGCATCACAGACCATCATTTTACTACAGTTTTAACCTCCTGTTGATCATAACTGTAAATGACGTGGCTCCACCGGCACTGCAGCCTCAGCAAACCCCACCTAACACATTCATTCATTACATTACACCCACACACTTGGATACCTGCTACATTTCCCTACCAAACCTGTGCTCACTCTGTCCACAGATATTAAATAGCACTTCTAACTCTTTTAAAGCTATATTTATGGTCATGTTTAGTTTTCAAACAACGCTTTATCCAAATTTCTCACAACTATTACAATGTTTTCTACATAATACCATGTAAATGACACTTTTTTACATTTTGTTCTTTTTTAAAGTAGTTTTTTTAGGTTTTGTACAGTACCATTCAAGTTTGGACACACCTCCTTCTTGCTCCATTGTCTATTTCCTCCACTTACCATATGGTTGGACCTTGTAGTTTTATAATTACAGACTGTAGCAGATCTGCTTCTTTTATTTTGTTAAGTCTCCTGTTGGTGCTCTGTTCTCTATTGGTCACGACCACCACAGAACAAGTATATTTGGTTGGTGTATTTTGTTTTGTCAGTTCAGCAGTGGAACTGATGCTGTCAGGTGGTTTTAGTGCAGCAGTGCTTCTGTAGTTTCATTTAAAAACCTTGATGACGAATGCTGGAATGAAAATAATGCACCAAGCAAATAATACCTTCTCTGTGATGCTACTATTGAGATCCTGACCAGTAGAGAACAGATTAAAGGGTGGTAACACAGTGCGTACTGTAGTCCACAAACAGATTAACTACAGTCTGTTATTGTAGGACTGTAATTGTAAGTGGAACTGATAAAATTCACACTAAGTAAATTCACACTGGTACTGTATGTATATTATTGTACATAGTACATCCATTTAATGCACATTTGTGCTGATACACTTACGGAGTTGGTGCCCAGAACTTGCAAATCAGGTTCCTTGGACTCCAGTAGCTTTGCCACCATGTGCAAGAAGCTTTCCACAAATGGCTTAATACTCTGGGAGTGACAAGCCATTAACAGCTGATCCAGAGCTTCCATTGCAATCACGACATACCTAAATACACATACAAACATTAGGTTAGAATGGCACTTCTAACCCAACACGCTACATTTATTATAAGCATGTGCCCTGCTCACCCATAACGGTGTCGGACCACATCTCTACTGAGGCGTTCAGCAAGATACTCTCCAATTCGGTCAAGCTTTTCAGGAGCAGATACAGCAAAGAATGTCAACTTCTCCATGTCGGACTTAACCAACCCATCCTGAATATAAAATTATAAAAAGAAATGATTACAAACTTATGAAACAAGCTTGGAAGTAGAAGAAATGTTTTTCAATGTTACGTTATGCCTGACTTTATAATTGATCCATGCTATTTATTTACTACTGGACTGGTCTGCAATGTTTACAAGGTCTACACTAACCTGCATTACAGAATACAGAATGCTTTATTGTCAATTCTTACAACAACCGAGAATCGAAAACGTGTTTGCCCTCAGTCCAATAGCGAGTGGGGTCGAGCCGCTGCAAAATGCGCCGCCACATAACACATTATCACAGTATGAAAAGATAAGAAACCACGGGTAAGACTACACACGGTCATATTCTATATCGTTTTTTTTACATCCTTATTTCTACTTATACACTGCTCAAAAAAAATAAAGGGAACACTTAAACAACACAATGTAACTCCAAGTCAACTACACTTCTGTGAAACCAACCTGTCCAGTTAGGAAGCAACA
>JAOUQT010342645.1:0-12784 GCA_025769995.1 Xyliphius kryptos | reverse complement strand
AATAGTGCTGTACACAATGACAATGACATTATAGTTAACTTCCTGAGACATGTGATAAAGAGAAAACCTGTTGGAAGATGTTTTTTTTATATAATGGCAACTAAAGAACCTCAATTCAACCTGACTTGCAGACACAAGGTTCTACAGTGTCAGCTCGCACTATCCATCAACATCTAGATGAAATGGGCCATTATGGTAAAACACCCAGGAGGACCACACTGTTGACACAATTATGTCAAAAGTCAGAACTTATTGAAAAAGCAACAATCCTTCTGGAAGGATGCCCCACACAAAAATGAGACCAAAATGAGGTCTTTAAAGACAGATAACTGCCCTTACAGTCAAACATTGTGTACGTTTAAAAGTATTTTTGTCACTAGAAATGTATCAACTTAAATCCAATATGCATAAAAAATAAATCTACCAAAGCATTTTGGGAGTGCTTTCTGGGGGTCAATATTAGAACGCTTCATAGTCATTGTTCAATAAATATGAAAGAAATAAAAATGTAAATTTTAAAGCATTAGTAATTGCAACAATGTTCTGACAAGTAGTCAACTTTGTGAAAGAGTTGGGAGTGCCAGTGTTTTTGGTCATGATAGTATAAAGATTAATAAAATACAATTTGAATAAACAGCACTTTTTTATCTGCATCAGATAAAAAAGACACCAATAACTGAGTTTCTGCTTGCAGTGATAAATATCACTGATTTGTTGTGCTTTTAATTAACATTTGATTAGTAATACTTTTATTTTGAAGTGAAAACTTATGTCATTATCTTCCACTTAGTATTATAGGGGGTTCCTCATGTCCATTCAGCTAGAATTGTTTTGGGTGCTGGGCAGATACACACAGGACAGGGCGCCAATCCATTGCTGAGCACATACTATAGATAACACTATATGGTGGCAATTTGGATAGGGCAATTTAGAGCAGCCACTTTACCTTAAATCCATGTTTTTGTAATGTGGGAGGAAATCGCAGAACCTGAAAAAAACATGCAGACACGGAGAAAACTCCACCCAGATTGCGATTTAAATATGGATCCCTAGTGCTGAAAGGCAAATGTGCCAACCCCCAAGTCGACTTATCCAAAGCGACTTAAAAATGAGAGAACATCACAAGTCAGTATTAAAGCGGAAACTTTATAAATAAGATTATATAACTATACTTCTTTTACAGCTGCTTTAAAAGTTTTATCAAATATTGTTTTATACCACAAAACTAAAGATAAACTTTAGTGTCCTCTGCTCCTACACTATTGTAGTAATAAATTGAAGTCTTTGCTGAAGTCAGTGATTAAATCCTTACATATCTTATTTTACATTATAATCCAGGGTTTAATCCACAAACTATTGTTTAAATTGGTTTGTATAAATGTATAAAATACATTAGTAATTTGACTGTGCTAGAAACCTCTGAACATTATGTTTTTCTAACCATTATGGTAAATTACTACTGGTCCAGGTAACAAATGCAACTGATGCCTGACAGCTGATTTAATACCAATGGGTTATATCTTGACATGACTGGGAACAGACTTCCAAAGCAGCAGACAGTAGGACTTTATTCTCACATGCAACAGTATACAAATATTAAAAGTTATTCCACTGCCAAACTGAAAGGTTAAAACAACAGAAAAGAGAAGAAATTTTGTTAACATGTAGATTGGTCTTTAGAGATTATAAAAAACTCTTAACTCCAAGTAGTAAAACATATGGTCCAATTGGGTGGTCAAAGCCAGGACTTACTAGATACATGAAGTGTACTCTGTAGACACTAAAGTTTGACAAACAATAAGATTTTTTTTTTCCAAAAGCAAAAGAGCCTTTGAAACTACACACATTGATGTTGCCTGCATTATTATGTATTATGGCTGGATCATATTATTAAGCTCTGAATTTATTAGTTTATCACTGGGCATGGATGTGATTCTGGGACTGGTATCACAACAAGTGATTAGGATAAATGCAAGAAAATTCATGTACAAATAAAAGGGTTTTACTTGTCCGATCTCATATCTTCAAAAATAACTGAAAGGCCATTAGTTGAGCATGCAATGGAAGAATGCAAAGATAAGTAACTAGGCAACATTACCATAAAACCAGAAAGAGAATTTTACAGCCCGTGCTGCAGCAGCACATCAGAGAAAGACAGACCAGTCTACGTGCAGTCTGATTTCACACTTAAGTTCTTTCGATCTAGATTTACACTTGGCTGAACTCTACCTCCTGCATTTTTCCCATACTGATATATTAAAGCAGAAATTTATGGACTACAACCATGAATCATTTCAAACAAATATATAAGCAATGTGGATTCATGATAAATATCTTATAGTACGTTCTAAATCAGAATATATGTGGTATTTTATATAAATCAAGCATAAATAATGAAGGCACATAAACTAGTCATATCTTTTTCAAGAGGTTTTATTTAAAACTTCCATTATAAGAACTGTAATAGCCAAAGTGTTGTTATACAGCAAAATTAATACCCTCTTATCTCAACATATTGTGTTCAACCCCAGTCCTCCACTAGGGTTGCACCGGCGCAGATACACCCAGGACAGGGCATCAATCCAAGGCTGGACAGTTAAAGTTAAGGCATTAATAAAGTCTTAAAACTATGTATAAATAAAGTAAATGAAAAAACAAGGAACTAATAAAAATAAATAACATAATGGCAACATGAACACCAATTACTTTGCAAAGAGAAATATTAATCTCTTTAATGGATTCTTTCCTCATCCTTGTAATGTTCAAACGTTTCTTCATTTGGTGTTGACCTGACAGCACAGAGGAAGTTCACTCCAGATGCAACTTGTGATGAACACAAATCCCGCACTGTTCAGGTGCAAAAAAAAATTCAAAACACTGAATTATAGCCTAAACATTTATGAAAGGCAGTTTGAAGACAATGGCATATTTCTGTATTGAATGCGCAAGCAAGAAGCATGGGGAAGGAATCTTTACTCAGGTACTGTGTCACGTTTCCCTGACCTCTGTTGGCTAGAACAATTCCAGGGCGCCTCCTGTCTCTCCATCCACTTCCTCCGTGTGGCTTTCCCACGCTCAGCATGTGGACAGTGAAGGAAGTCTACATGGAAACCTTGTAGACAAAGCTTGAGGACCAAATCGGTATTGGGCGGGATCAGTGGTATTTCCTAAGTTTGGATCACTGCACTGCATATGATACAATTATTACAGGCACAATGCATTTTGTTACAAATAATATATATTCAGGGATTTTACTAATAAATATACCTATTGAGGAATCAGAGCATTAAAATGCACATCTTATTGATGTCATAGTGGTCGGATTAAAAATAAGACCATTTTTATTATTTTATCTAGAAACCAATCATCCATGCAATGCACTTGGTTTAGTTTTCAGTTTTCTAATCCAAGATAAACAACCAATCTGCTTTATATTCATCTTGCTGGGTGTTCCAGGGCAGTTTAGATAGAGTTGAAGCCAAATCAGTGTGCATTGATGGGTCTAAACTCCCTCCTGTGTAATAAAAAGGAACTACATGTACCTGATCTAATACCCAGACCACCAAGCAACACCGGTGATAAAATCCAGAATGAAACAAAATAAAAGTTTTGTGAACCGGTGATAAAATCCAGAATGAAACAAAATGAAAGTTTTGTGAAAACGGCAATAAACGTGTATGCCTTAATTAAGATTAGAATACATTTACATCCAATGTGACAATATGCGTCCGATAACATAAAAATCGAATCTTGAACTGTTCTATATTCTTTTAGGGTTTGCTCTGTTTTGTTGAACCAAGCTATAAGTGAAATTGTCCATACGGCTTATAAAAAAAACGAGCATCAGAACTAATTTAAATTTTAATACTAAAGAGATCAATGCAATATTCTGGCAATAATCTAATCTCATAAGTGTAACTGCCTAAGCAGTCCAAAATTTAAAATAATATTTTAGGAGGCTTATCTCTTAAAGGAATGAAGAATGCTCATTTACAATGTTCCAAAGTTTTTAAAGTTCCAAAGTGGAAGCATAAAGCCTATGCCCCCTCCGTCATTTTAATGCAGCCAATGAGGTTTGTATTCTGGTGAATGCTATATGTGTCTACCTAAAGATTTAATTTGATTTTCTATTTTCAAGGTAAATTAATATGCAATTTCTTTATATGTCTAAAGGTAAGATTTGATTTCATGTTGTTAAATAAAGCAAAGGTCGCTTCTGAGACTGTTTTACTTATGGTACAGTTCCCACGTAAGTTGAGCTGTCATCATTAAATAGACGGGAGCTACAATATGTTTAACAAGAAAGCTTACCTGTTGTGAAAGTCAAGTGAAGGAAAATTATGGCTATGAATCTTGCTCTTGCTTTCATTTTTAGTGAGTGTGAAACGGATGATGCTGATGGGCGGCAAAATCACTCGCTCCAATGGGACAGTCTGAGGTTCCAGAAGCTGGGACCGTGCGCCGCGCCTTTACGCACCTCCTTCAAGCTGATCGCAGTCGGTCAAGGATGTTTTTTGAGACAATCCCGCTATTAAACCCTGTTTGCAACGAGTTGGAGAGATTTAGAATCCACCACGAACTTCCCAAAGTCATCACATTTCGAACTGAAGTGTGGACGTGAGGAGGAAGCTTGTCCTCTTTCCGAACAGGTGCTGGTTTATTTCGCTTATTCTGGTCCAACGAACGTAAAACATTCAAAATTAAAAGTATTAGTCCCAGCGGTCCGATAACGAGAAGTGCTGAGAGAATGGTAGAATGGATGAAGTTCTCAGATGTTGCATGCAGTTCTGCTGCTGCTGCTGCTCCTCCGGCTTTATAGGAAGCGCGCTGCAACGTCACAGTCTGATAACATCTGAGCGTGCTGACTGTCAAGAGACCAACCTACAACAGACTTACACTATTCTGTTCCGAAAGCAATTTAGTGACAAGTGAAATACGTGCACATGATACAGTAAATATTAAAATATTAAGAAACTCGATGTAATGGGATTTGTTCTTATTCACCACTCACCAAGAGAAAGTCAAGCTAAAATTTATCATGGATAAATGTGTGAGGTTTTAAGCACCAAAATTGTTTTTGCTCAGATTTTTCTTCTTACTATTATTCATTCATTCATATTCCTTGACCTTTGATTATCCCATATGTCCAATAATACAGTGGAATTGACAAGGCATTTTATATGTCTACATACCAATACCAATTATCTTATGCTTAATCCTCTACTGGTGTTGTAGAGAGGTTCCCCATGCCCATCCAAGAGGGAACTTTTCATGTACAGCCACAGACATCCATACACACTATAGAGAGGCAATTTAGGGCATTTAATTCACTTGAATTTCATGTTTTTGGACTGTGGAAGGAAATCTGATTACCCAGAGGAAGCCCACTCGGACACAAGGAGAACATGGATTTGAATCCTCAGTGCTGAGAGCCAAACATGCTAACCACTAAGCCACCGTGCAGCCACCATATTAATTAATTTATTTATATAATTCTATTTTATTGGCATGAGTTTTCTTGGGTAAAATGTGTTTTTACGATCAAGACCGTAAGTATACAGATACCATACTTGGAGGGTAGGCGCAACTGGTCTACATCTTCGCTGATAACAAAAAATCACACCAATTGGCCTATAATTGGCTTTATAGTGCAACAAATCATTTAGGCTTATAACTTACATTTTTTTCGCAGACAACCCACATTTTTTACCACACAGAACCCCCCCAAAACACAACTTTGCAATTTGGACCCATTAGCTATACTGCGACTACTTAGTAATCTTTGTAAATCTTTGAATAAATGATGACAGCACAAGTTTTCTTAACAAAACTAATTAGGCTAATTCCTAAATGTAATAACTGTAACATAAATAACAGTCTCAATAGTAACCTTAGCCTTATTTAGACATATTAATTTAAATCTTAAGACATATTACAAAATTGCTTATTAATTTACCTTAATATTGGAAAATGAATTGAAATCTTAAGATAGACACAAATAATGTGCAACAGAACACAAACCTCACTGGCAGCGTTAAATAACAGAGAGGCGCTTCTTGCTTCAGGCATCTTGGCATGTCGAAAAGAACACTTTAAACCTCTAATTTTGGAACTCTGGAAACCTGAACATTCTTAATGCTCTTAAAGGACTAGAAAACATTCAATAAAATTTAAATATGGACTGCTTAAACTCTCACCAAAAATTATTTTAGTGTCAGAAATGAAAATGTACCAAGCGAAAATCTAAACAAAGACTAGCTTGGTCTTGTGCTCTCTTTAGAATAAGAAAGAGAGAATGAGACTGGAGTTTTTTAATCAGCTTTCAGTAGCATCAGCATCTTATGGATGAGCCTTTCAAGATAGACAGGTTTGGGGACATTCTTTCCCTTCTTATCAAGGTTGAAATCACTGATATGCAACTTCAGTCTTCTACCTTTTCCATCCATTCCTTGATATATTTCAGTGACGCTTGCCACCTTTTCCTGGCCCCAAATGAGGTTGGCAAAGAGTTCTTAAAGCCAACGCTACCACTAAGGTCACAGATCATCAGGTAAAGTGTCATCAAAACTAAGCTTGCTCCAACACATTTGCTGCAGGATCTGCTTTTCAACTGAATGAAAGGTGCTACAAATCCAAGAGGATCATAAACTAAAGCAACTATAACTAACACTCCACTACGGGTAAGTTGTTTCTCCTTGATGATCACTCTGAACTGGAACACCCCCCACCCCCCACATTTTTCCGAAGCTGCAAAGATCGCAATTTACCTATGCTGCAAAGCTTTCTTTTAACAGCTGTATTGCTTGACTTCTAGATTGCTGACCCTTGGCAGGCCATAGTCGCCGTAGAAGTTCTGCTGTATGAACTTACGTTGTCGTTACTGAAACTTCCCTGTCCTTCTGCTGCAACATGCTGGAGGCCATAGTTGGCACATCCAGCAGATGAAGTTGCACCAAACAAATTAACTTTCATTCAATAGGTGAAAGATTGGGGTTCAAGATTTCCGTTCTCCCACCAAAGGAACTGAAGGTAATCTTGTTCTTCTGTTTTCATATGAAACTGGTGAAACGTGCACTCTATGTCACACATGATTGCAATCGGACCGCTTCAAAAGCGAAACAGAACTCCCACCAAGGGAGGAATACATTACATTGGAGTTTTGTGGAGGTCTTCCTTTAAGAACTTTTTAGCATCTCCACTGATGATTTCATTCATGAAGGTTTGTAGTCTTTATCATACTGCTAATCTCTAGTCTTTCCGAACACTTAAGACGGTGGATGACGCGCAGGTTGGGTCTGTCTTTCTTGAATGGTTGTAGCCTTTCATAATGACCATCACTCTTAAGTTTAATGCCCTCATTCAACTTTGATAAGAATCTGATATCTTTGAAAGTTATATGTTTAGCTTCAGAAGCCGAAATCAGCAAAATTACATTTCAACTCCTTGATGACGTCTGCAGGTAAGATTACTTCCTTGATCATGTTCTACAATATTCAATTCCAGAAACAATTTAGTGACAAGCAAATGATTCAGACACAAAGGCGCCAAAATTATATTTAGAAACTTGGTGTTATGGGATTTGTTCTTATACTCAACAAGAGACATTCAAGCAAAAATTTATCATGTTTTGTTTTTTTTTTTGTTTGTTTTTAGGGGTTAAAGCACCAAGTGTTCAAGACCATATCTCTCAGATTTGTCTTCATTTTCTTATCAATTAATTCATTGATTATCTTCCGCTTCATCATCTATTAATGTCACGAGCAGTTTCTCATGCCTGTCCAGGAGAGAATGTTTCAGGCGCTAGGCAGATACACCCAGGACAGGAAACCAATCTATCACTGGGCACACACTCACACACAAACACATACTATATAGGGCAATTTAGAGCATTTAATTCACCTTAAATCCATGTTTTTGCACAGTGGAGGAAACCAGAGAACCCACTTAGACAGAGAGAGAACCTGAAAACCCTACCCAGATCGAGATTCGAACCCAGCACTAAGAGGCGAATGTGCTAACCACTAAGCCACCATGCTGGCCTATATAAAATATATTTTGTGAAATTCTTTTAGAGGTGTTGTGAGGTATGAGATGCTAAAAATACTTATTATTTATTACATTAATTATTTTTTTCCCACTTAATCTTTTACGATGGTTGTGGAATTGGATTTGTATTTGGTTATTTAGCAAATGCTTTTATCCAAAGTGACCTACAAGTATCCCAACTTGGTTGGGATCAGAACACAGGGTCGATAGAGCATCTTGAAGTGATGAGGGTTAAGGACCCACATTGGTAACTACAGTGGACCTTTTTTATTATGCATTTTCTTGGGTAAACGTGTTGGGCAGCCAAGATTGTAAGTCCCACAGACATCAAACTTCGGAGGGTATAGTGCAGCTGGTATGCATATTTGATGATAACAAAAATCACATTGATTGGCCTATAATTGGCTTTTTAATGAGACAAAAAGTTTTTAAAGACTATACACATTTTTTCTAGACTCCCAGACTCCAAGCTATTTGGATTTATAAGCTACAGGCACATAATTTTCTGCTAAGTAGCAAACTTTGAAAACTCCTACTTTTGCGAACGAGTCCTAGGATTTTCAGTTATTCATAATTCAGTAATTATCAAAAAAAGAGCTGGACTTCTCCATTTCGTCAGGCTGCTACATACAAATTAATCCATACATAAAAATTATAATTCATCATTTCTAAAAAAAAAAAAAAAATTGAAAACTTAAAAATGCTTCACTCAAAAATTTAACATCAGTCCCTAAAGAGGCTGATTAAATTTGGTGCACTATATGTTGGCACTTATGTAACAGCTATATGTATAACTGGACTTTTTCATGCTGCTATATTCAAATTAGTCCCTATCTTGGCATAGGCATTCATCTAGAGTATCCATTGAGATGGGTTACTAAACATTCCAGAACATCCAAAAATTCAATTTCACAGCAGACACACACACACACACACACACACACACACACACACACACACACACCGCCAGGTTGCTGTATTTAGGTGTTCTTCGAAACTATATAATATACTTTATTTTCTAGATTTTATAAATCATCTACTGTCCAGAGTATATTGGAATGTTCCCAACAACTTTGTGACCTAATGGTGGTTGTCATAGTGATAAAACTAAACAAATGTCATTTAGAACGTCAGATCAATTGTGTAAAACAATTTTTAGAATAATCTAAAAAAATAATTTATGAATGGTATGGTATTATAATAATAAAGACAACCAAATTCAATTGTACAGGTTTGGAAATTAATGTATACTTCATTGTAACTTAAACAGTGCAAAGGCTGTCACTAAGGCAGTACCCTCAAAAATATCTTCATGTATGACATGAAAACATGGGTAGATTTTTGGCTCTCAGAAAGTACATACAGTTTAAAGTCCAATTACCTCCAGGGGTTGAGGTTGCTGTGATTTGTAACTTGGGAGAAAAGAAATTGACTTCTATTTGACCCTTGTTTTTCACAGTGTGCACAATTGATTTTTTAATTGTTCTTCTGAGCAGCACAAAGATAAAGGGACTAAAAAGAAGATTGTTTTTATTGATGAAGCTAGAGCATTTCTATAAAAAAAACAAAAAAACAAAAAGGGATAAGTGATATTACAACAGGATTCTAGATTCTATTCTGTAAAACACACTGTCAAAAATGACAAGCTTTCAAAACTGTAATCCAATTTTCATCTACAAAGTTTTATTTACATTCATTACCCTTCAAACTTTGAAGGCCAAAAGGGTGCATGTAGTATACATGGACAATCACCTAGAGATTTCATTAATTATTAGTATCACATATTTATAAAATTAAGCCATGCATTTTGGACAATTTTATGTTGATGAGTACAGTTTGGGGAAAGTCATTTTCGGTTTTAGCCTCACCGTTTCAATGCACAAAAAAAGGCAGCATGGCATGGCATGGCATAAAGGTATGGCTGGTTGAGTTTAGGGAACAAAATGGCCTGAACTTTGCTCTGAGCGTAACTCTGTTAAACACATTAAGAATAAACCAGCATACAATGGCAAATATAAGTCACAAAACTCACAAATGTTGTTATTTTTGGATGAATAGGCAGAAATCCATCAAACACACTCCAAAATTTTGTAAAAAATCTTCCCAGACCAGTGGAAAAAAGTGACTAAGTAAGAATCAATAACAACCAATAAGAAATATGACAATACATCAACTATACAACTAAACTTTTTTTATGTTGATTATAGAACTTTTGATTTAATGTGTAAAAGTGTAATAGTTTACCTCTTAATGTATGCTGATGTGCTTTGATATAAAAAGGCACAGAAACATATTTTTAATTTTGAAAAACAAGAAATGTGTCTTGATTAGGACTCTGTAAATAATCCAGCATGATTTCTTTTACTGACTATTTGTTGTAGAATTAACTATACATTGAGTGGTTAGCACATTCGCCTCTCAGCGCTGGGGATTCCCTGTTCGAATCCCTATCTGGGTGGAGTTAACATGTTCTCTCCGTGTCTGTGTGGGTTTCCTCCGGGTTCTCCGGTTTCCTCCAAAAACATGGAAGGTAAACAAGGTAAATTTAATGTTTTAAATTGCCCTGTATAGTGTATGTATGAGTGTGTGACTTTGTGAGTGTGGAACCCACTGGATTGGCGCCCTGTCCTGGGTTTATCTGCCCAGCGCCCAAGACGTTCTCCCCTGGATGGGCATGGGGAACCCCCCGCGACCCTCATAAAGGAATAAGAGGAAGATAATAAATGAATGAATACTGTTTTGAGAATTGCATTTTAAATGCTAATTTGGGATATTATTTGTTCAATATCAGGTAAATTGTTTTAGTATGTTCACAATCTTAGTATAATAGAAACCAGTGGATTTAAATCTCCTAATGTTATAGTTTTCTGGTATTTTGCAAACAATAAAACTTGAAAAATGAGATAAATGTTGAAAAAAGTATGTTTAATATTCCTTTAAAATACCAAATATATAACTGTACAATAAGACTTATATACAGTATTTTATTAGAAGTTTTTTTTAATTATTTAGCTATTACAATCTTATTAAAGAGATAAAACAACCTTGTGAACAGCCTTTAGAGTTGTACACATGTCCCATGGGGCTGAAGTGCAGCTAGATAAGACTTTGTTAAAACAATTGCTGGAAACTATGAGCTAATACAAAGGGATTTAAAAGTGTTAATTTTTACTCTAAATTTCAGAACCCAGTAGGAGGTCTGGAATACATACATAACTTTAATCATTTATTTTCTTTACAAAAAAGAAATAAATAAAAATAAACCTTTGAATACCTTTGACTAAACACGTTTTGACTTGTTATGAATACCGTTGTTTTAATAGTATAATTACTTACTGTTCATATACTAATCTTTTTACAATGTTATAATATGGTAATATTGGCTGCATTCTTGTACAGTAGTCACAGAGCTTTGTGGAATCATTGTTTTGAATGACATCTTGTGGTCATTGTGCAACATTGCACCTTGATTATGGCTTTGAATCGAACAGCTGACTAGTAAAATCCTGAAAAATAAAAAAATGATTTAGGGAATTATTACTTTGTAGGTTTTATATCGAATAACAACAACGACAATAAAATTAATAATAGTTATTGTTATTATGAATACTATGAAGTCGCAGTAAAAGTAGTAATATGTAATTATCATGTGAAAGTGCAAGGTGATATCTTTATTTTACGAGATAAAGATCGATGGCGTTCATGTGGTTTGTATACTTGCTTTTAAATCATGGATTTGCTATCATGATAGCAAAGGATTAGCTGACAGGCTAGTTGGCGTCTTCGTTTTAGCCTTTCTATTGTTGTTTTATAACTAAATGTGTCAGACACAGCTAAAAGTTATATATATGTTTTAAAGATTGTACACTTAGAATTAAATCACAATGGGACAATGTTATTTGATATTTCCTCCTAGTAATCAGTTGCTGCAATTACAACTCGGCTAAATTGTATTGTTTGGTGTCTTCCACTTTAGTTCCGACTTCCGGGGGGCGTGTTTATGGAGAGTCGTTTGTTTTAATTTACCTGAAACCAGCAACACCGTGCGCGAGACAAACGTTCTGACTGAACCGTTTGTGGCAACAACATTTTCTACAAAACTCACTTTATACAGTTTACTTTTCAACATATTTGCTCCATTTAAGCAAATTATATGCTTTCCAATAAAGACATGGTGTTTGTTGTCCGTTTAAAAGGTAAGAATTTGACGTGTTTTTCAACACATCCCGTCGAAGGGAATTTTCTTTTGCTAACATCAGTCACCAACGCCGATTATTAAAAATATACATTAAATTTACGACTTAGAAATGATTTAATTTGTGTTAAATGCTGTATGTATACAAACATTTTTGCAAGTATGTAAACTACTTGGTGTATTACATTTAATACATATACAACTACAGGTATGTGACTTGACATTTTAAAAAGAAAAGGTTATGAATTGTGAACTAATCTTAATATCAGTATCGACCCTCTTCTAGGTGTTTTATTTTCTAATTCATTTAGGAGACAACTTCAAACTACTAAGACTAAACTAATTAAAAGATATTGTTAATTCTGTAAAATACTTATTGTGTTTTTGTCTTTCATCCTAACTTTAGCTCTTTTAGAGAAGCTTCTGAACAATCCAAGTAATGATTGTGTATCTGAAGTTATCAATGAGCTGTTTGAAGAAGTTTTCATTCTTGAGGAACCCATTAAAATTCAAGATTCACAGGTATGTTCTAAAATCATGTTT
>JAOUQT010342609.1:0-12785 GCA_025769995.1 Xyliphius kryptos | reverse complement strand
CTTGATGGAGCCCCACCCCTTTTTCCTGTCAAAACATTGTATACACATGACATAGCCCCACCCCCCCCCTTTTTCCTGCCAAGCCATGGGATATACACGACGTAGCATACGGCTAGTATATAATACTCAGCCATCCTTCTACAAGGGTCGCGGGCGGTTCCCCATGCCCATCCAGGGGAGAACGTTTCGGACGCTGGGCAGATACACCCAGGACAGGGCGCCAATCCATCGCCGTGCACACACTCACTCACACATCCACACATACAAACACACACACCAGAAGGAAACCCACACAGACACAGGGAGGACATGGAAACTCCACCCAGATCGGGATTCGAACTGGGAATCCCCAGCGCCGAGAGGCGAACGTGCTAACCACTAAGCCATTGTGCCGCCATAATAATGTTCGATTTTAAACCATTTAAAATAGACAATCTCTACGACTAACATTGAATTCTAAATTGTTAGTGAGAACGTTTGTCTGGTGCATGTTTTTCCATCAAAAAGATCTCATTTTTATTATGAAAGTAATGAACTGATTGAAAAAAGCACTGATGCCGCCGTTCCTCTGTTAGAATGTGCAGATCAGGCGTTTTGTGAGTTGGGATGTTGGTTGCCGCTTCACTTTCTCGTGTCTCCACCAGTCAGGGTGAAGAAGTGGGTCACTGATGTCTCAGCATGTCTGTATTACTGAACCACCTCTGACACGGCGATCTTACAGGGTTTTTATTCTTTACTTTCCTCACCGCTTCACTTCTATTCTCTAAAAACAATCTATTTTGGTTGCAGATGTACAGCAGCACTGATCTCCTGTTATTATAATCGCTATTTTAGGAGAATCAGGCGGTGTTTTTTCAATGCTATTAAAATGATATTCATCACAGAAAGGAAATGATGGAGCTCATTGAAATCTCCTTTAATTGCCTTCGCTGTTCAAAAATGGTTTTCAGACGGGGTTCCTTAGAAAAGACAGAATGCCACAAAAGCTTTTTTTAATGCCAGGCTTTTGGCTGGTGTCACACCGAACTGCGGAAGCGTTTCCTGTTATTCTGTGCAAGTGACAGAAACAAAATCTTTTGTAAGGACTAATGTGTCTCGTGGAAGAACAACCAACATCCTAATTCTTCCAGAACTGTAAGTATTTCAGAAAATGACGGATTTAATGACCGGACAAACATTATTATTAACAAACTGGTGATCAATAAGTTCATCATAGGAGTTTTCATGTCCTCCCCGTGTCTGCATGGGTTTCATCCAGGTTCTCAGGTTTCCTCCCACAGTCTAAAAACATGGATTCAAGGTTAATTGGATGCTCTGTGTGTGTGTGTGTCCTGTCCTGGGTGTATCCCCCCCCCTCCCCATGCGACCCTCATAGAGGAATAAGCGAAGAAAATAAATGAATGAAGTTTGTCAAACACATTGTCTACTTTTAATTCTATAAATAGATGATTATTACGGGTGGCTTAGTGATTAGCACACTCTCCTCTCATCGCTGGGGATTCCTGGTTCGAATCCCGATCTGGGTGGAATTTCCATGTTCTCCCCGTGTCTGCGTGGGTTTCCTCCGGGTTCTCCGGTTTCCTCCCACATTCCAAAAAGATGAAGGTAAATTGAATGCTCTAAATTGCCCTGTATAGTGTGTGGATGTGTGAGTGAGTGTGTACCCACTGATGGATTGGCACCCTGTCCTGGGTGTATCTGCCCAGCGTCCGAGACGTTCTCCCCTGGATGGGCATGGGGAACCCCCCGCACCCCTTATAAAGGAATAAACAGAAGATAATAAATGAATGAATATATTAATTCATTAAGTAAAACAAGATTAAACTGGAATCATAGTCTATACAATATCTTCATTGGGTTTTTTTTGCAGCAAGAAAGACTCAGCCAGTAAAATTTGCTTAAACAAGTTTAAAATACTGTTGTTTGAAAATAAGAATACGTTTTACAATAAGAATAAAAATGACTGGTGTATTTGCTAGGCTGAATCTCGATTTACTTGGAGGTTCCATGTTTTCTCCAGGTTCTCTGATTTCTTTCCACAGTCTTAAAACATGAATCTAAATTGCCTCTATATAGTGTGTGTGTGTGTGTCCAGAGATGGATTGGCGCCTTGTCCTAAGTGTATCTGACCAGGACCTGAAATGTTCTCCCTGAACGGGCATGGGAAACCCCCTTAATAGAGGATTAAGTGAAAGATAATGAAATAAGATGTCACCAATTTGTGAATAAATGGAGATTTGGCTGAAACATTGTTAGATAGAAGCTGCTCGTCTGAGTAAAAGCTCTTTCTTAAAGATGATAGTTTTGACACATCAGTGCCAGATTCAACGTTACTTATTAAAATATGCTTATTTTAACAATATTATAAAGAAGCACTGATGAAACAGAGTTGATATCAACTTTATTTAACTGTATTCATTGCCAAGCAATATATCAGTCTGACATACTGCTACAGTCATGTTTCAGGTGGGATTTATTAATACTCTGTAATCTTACTTCTCATAATACGTCTGTCAGTGGTCATTATATTTCACAGTATAAAAAGAAAAGAATTACAATACATACAATTATGTATTTCCATGTATCAGGGTGTCACATGCACACAGTGAGTATCAGAGAAAAGATTCACCAGATACATGAATAGAACCTATTCATATATTGCATTACATACAAACTGCTGGCTGGTGTTAGTGTCGTCGATGTCCCGTTCCTGGTGCCTCTAGTATTGTCTTCCATGCGCTGCATCTTTCCTTTCTTTAAAAACCTGCACATAGGCTATGAGCAAAACATCTAGCAGGTGCCAATTGGAATAGGTACCATTGGTTCCAACTCCCCACTCCATAGTGGCAACAGTTTATCCACTTATTCATCCACCTTTTAGATTTCAGCCAGTTTGTCTTAAATCCACTTTAAGTTGCACTTAAATCCACCTCAAAGCCCCCCCTCAATCCTCTGTTCTGTTGGACCTTCCTGTTGTGTGCGATGTAGTAAATCATTAGTGCTTGATATGTTCTGATTTTGACTTATATCAAGGTCCTAGAAAATGAAGCAGTGATTTATTCAAATGTCATTAAGCGAACACTCTTGCCCCAAGGCTTAGCGTTTGGTCCCCTCTACATGTCCTCTTTGGATTTAGTCATTCAGGCCCAAGGATTCTCTTTTCATTGCTATTTCAATGACACTAAGCCTTATAGGTTTTTTTGCCCCTAATATTATAAAGTGATCTATTTTGCCTATTGTGCTTAAACACGAAGAAATTTTCCCTCCGCATTTAACCCATTTCTGTTTGGATATTTGTCTCGCCTACATATTTTATAAACTAAAAGTGGGCAAAAAACAGAGTTCCTTCTTAGAGCATGCAGAACAGCAAAAACTGGCACCACTGTCTGCATCACTGTAACTGAAATGGCAGAACTTGCAGTGTAGATGCTTTTAATAAATTGTGTTCTGTAATTTGTCATTTGAATTTGATAGTTAGAGAAACCCGGAAACCTGTTACTCAGCGATGAGAATTTATTTTGAAACCTGAACTAAATTCCTTCGCAACACACCAGTTTATTAGCAATTTTGTTTTCAATAAATGCATTTATAAATTATAGTGTGTTTGTAACCGTTTTCTAAGAGCAATAATGCCCTCGAGTTTGCATTATTGTGAATACATCACAGGAATGAGTTGTAACTCCACTAAGTGTCGTAACTAACAACACCTCTTTCCTGTAATTTATTCACAATAATATTCACGAAGGATATTGTTTTAATCAAATAATATAAACTCATATAAAATAGCATCTGAATTTTAAATAAATGGGCCTACCTATATCAAAACTAAGCCAAATCTGTTTTATACAGACTATGCTTTACAGGCTCACTCCTCCGGAATCCCTGGAACCTCCGTAGTGGGCATCATTGTGTCCCGAGGCTCGGCCGCCTCTGTCTCGTTCTTGTTCCCCTACATGCTGCTGACCGTGTGCCGCAACCTGATTACAATGTGCAGAGAAACCTTCCTTAACAGATACATTCCTTTTGATTCTGCTATTGATCTCCACCGACTGATGGCAACAACAGCTATTATTCTCACAGGTCAGTACCCTGGGGTCAAACTCGAAGCTGTTTTTTGATATAAAGCATTTGCAGATTTACTTCTATTGCTATTGTCTAAGCCTTGTATTACTAGTCCTTTCAGTTAAATATTTGACAAAGTTTCAAGTTTATTTTTGTAATTTTTACCAAAACCCTAAAAGACTTAAAAGTCTTTTAAAAGCAGTTAATGAAGATGAAGATTGAAATTAATGAAAATAGTTTTGCTTAAGAGATATGACAACAGGACAGTCCCAGGACACAAAATACAACTCAGCCCTGAAGCCCAAACCCCAGGCCAATCCAGTGACCCAGATCCCAGCTTCTCTTTTACAAAACCTCCCTTCTGGACATTCTGAATCCAAGACTTACAGAGCAGTAAGATAAAGAGAAGCATGACCATATTGACTTGCTTTAAATGTTGTTACATTAAAACTACCATTGATTTGTAATAGTTTTACCTGGAATTATCATATAGACAGTAAAAGGAAGTTTGTTAACTTTTCCAAAAATGTAAGGCTTTAATTTACTCTACATTCCTACCCTACTGTTAACACTACATAAACTAAATGTGAAAAAAAAAGAGAAAATCATCCATCCAGCCCATCCATCCATTATCTTACGCTTATTCCTATACTAGGGTCGCGGTGGGGTCCCCCATGCCCATCCAATCAGTCAGTGGTGTGGGTTATTGTGAATAATGTCACGGCCAGACAAGCGGCTCAGTCAATCAGATTTAAGGACTGGAACTACTTGTTTTATAATAAAGCAGAATTATTGTAAACACTGATTGCTGAGTAACAGGATACTGACATTGTGGTTATTGGTAAATGTCTCACTGTTAATATTAATCCATATTTTCATTAATATTTTAATGTTAAACCACATTTGCACATTCCACGCATGGATATGAATGTAAAGCGGTCAGTTATGTGCATTATTGACAATAATGTCATGGTTGGACAAACGGCTCAGCCAATCATATTTAAGGACTAAAACTACCCGTTGAATAATAATTTCTTTAATACATTCTGAACTTAAGCCCTTGTCTATACTAGTAGATACGTTTCCTCACTACATGCACACAGTGTTCTCCACCACATTTTTATGAGTTTTTTTTATAAGCCATAAAAGCTTTAACAAAAACATCACTCAGTTCTATTATGGGCTGTTAGACATACCTATAACTGATAATAAAGCAAACGAGATTAAACATTGAATTTTATATGAATAAATACCTTCTCTTATTCTGATGTCTCTAGAATGAGGGGTTTATTCATTCAGCTTCAATCAAAGTTTCAGATAATAATAATATTAAACAAAAAAAAGAGAATTTTTTTCTAAAAGCAATAAAATTGTCTACTTGTTGACTTTGCTCTAATCTCTATTTTAACTCTACAGTCATCCACAGTTTAGGTCATGTGGTCAATATTTATATCTTCTGTATCTGTGACCTCAGCATCCTGGCCTGCTTGTTTCCCAGAGTGTTTTCCAATAATGGGTAATTTATCAATATGTTTGATCTCTTAACCTCGTTAAACTTTAAGCTTTATCTGAACAATGTTTGAGGATTTTAAATCGTTACAGTTCAGAACTGCCAGCAAGATGGACCTACTGGTTCTTCAGTACTGTGCCAGGTACTGCCGAAGTATATTCCTTTTAAATGTACAGGAAAGGGTTCACTTAAGGGTTTATACATTTGTGTACCTCGTTTGCTTATTCTCTCTCTTTCTTTCTCTCTCTCTATTTCACAGGCCTTACAGGGATCATTTTGCTCTTTATCTTAGCCTTTATTTATGTCTTTGCCTCGCACCACTTCAGGCGTATCAGTTTCAGAGGCTTTTGGATAACACATTATTTCTATGTGCTTATCTATATCCTGGTGAGAACAAAGTGCTTATTTAACATAAGGCCTTCATTCAGTCAAAACTGTGTTTGTGGTGGGATAATAAGACACTGATATCCCTATTTATGTTTCTCTCCTGGCAGACAGTGATCCACGGTAGCTTTGCTCTACTCCAGGAGCCCCGCTTTCACATCTTCCTGATCCCACCTGCTCTTCTCTTTCTCCTAGACAAACTCATCAGTCTCAGTAGGAAGAAGGTGGAAATACCTGTGGTGAAATCTGAACTTCTGCCCTCAGGTATCACTCTACTACACGTTTAAAAAGCACCTCAAGACAAATATATAATCCATTCTTATTTTATTTTCTCTGCAAAGTGCTTTTAGTTGTTATGTTTAATTACTTCTTACATGTCCTGTAGCCAAAACACAGACTTTATTCTGAAGCATATGGAGATACAGTATATTGAAATTATTATAAACATAGTAGAAAATTTAATACACCACCAATTACATTGTTTTGAAACAAAAAATCACATAATATTTTTTTTTTTACATTCTTTAGCAATAAATTATAAAAACGAGATAATTGTTTTTAAAAATGTGTTTTTCAAAAAACTGACTGCCCGTGGGTCTGAAGACGATGACCAGTGGGCAGATCAAGGCAGACCCAAAAACTAAAGGGCATTTCCAAACCTAACTGCATACAGGAGGCCACTCCGAAGCTTAACTATACATAGTAAGGCCCCATCAAGCCTGTCAGTGTCCTCTGCATGCCCCAAGTCGGTCAGGCGTCCCCATGTCAACAAGGTTTGGGCATTTCGGCTAAGGGTCCAGGCCCACTCTTTTTCAGCATCATGGTGATGTTTTTGTGCTTTGACTTGTCTCAGCAGTTTTTCAGTTTTCATTTGAATCCAGCTGAGTTCATTACATTTACATTACATCCTGTAATTTAGCAGACACTTTTATCCCAAGCGACTTACAAGTACCCCAACTCGGTTTGGGTTAGAACAGTCAGAATAAGTATACTTTAATGATCCCTGGGAAAAAATGCAGTTAGAACACAGGGTTAGACATACAGCATTCCTAGAACAATAAGGGACACGGGAAATTCATTGGAGCTGGGATTTGAAACCACAATCTTCAGATTCATAGCCCAATACCCTAGACCGGGGGAGGGGCGGCCTGTTAGGCCTTTCGATCAGGCCTGGCGAAATTCTAAACTATATTTTTCAGATTTCCTATTATTAGACCTTACTTGTGTTAGTTTTTTCCTGCTATGTTTGCATTTATCCAATTGATGCTGCCCTTTTATGCACTACTTTACTTCTTCTTTGCCTTTCGAGCTCTTTTGTGATGGATAATTTACAGAGTTACGTACCAAGGTAGGCTTTATACTGGCAATCCAACTGGCGAAGCCTGGCACGCTGCTCGCTGATGGAGAGGTTTTAAAAGAATGCGTGGTAGAGATGGCAGATTTATTGTGTTTGTAGATCAAGTTTAATTTAAAGTTTTTATATTATGCATGACTACGAAAGTCCAGGGAGGACATTCATTATTTTCTGTTTAATCCTCTATGAGGGTGGCGGGGGATTCCTGTTGCCCATCCAGAGGAGAAGCGCTGGGCAGATACAGCCAAGACAGAGCTCCAATCTTTCGCTGTGCACACACTTACGCCCTCACACACACACACACACACTCACACACTTTATGGGGGAAATTTAAAGCGGTGAATTCACCTTGAATCCATGTTTTTGGACTGTGGGAAAAAATTGGGAACCACTTGGAAACCCACACGGATTCGAACCTGGGTCTCCGGGTGCTGATCACTAAGCCAAAGTGTCTCCCTCCAGAGAGGGCGCCCTCTATTTTTTTGAGTCGTTCTCATTACACTAAAAAAGTATCGTGGGGAACTGATTAACAACGATATAGTCAGCAAGTTCATATCATAGGCACTAAATACTAGACGTAATAAAAAATGCAAAATATTTACAGAATAAGCTTTACATGTCCATGTAAAGATCCAAAGCTCTTATATAATAGTTTTCCCATGTCATTTATATCACTTCACAGGACAGCAAGCTATTTATATGATCCCGGCCCCATTAAATCAAAATTGTTGTAGCACCATTGAATGGCAAAATATTCTAATTATGGGGGGCTGTAATTTGCTAAATAAAAGTAATTGCACCTTAAATATTTTTTACTGACTGAAAAAAACTAAATGAAAATTTTACAAGCTAAACAAGAATATATTGTGTCCTAATTGTGATGATTTTTTAAAATAAGGAGTGACACATTTAGAATTCAAGCGCCCCCAAGGCTTTGCATACCGATCGGGACAATGGGTCAGAGTGGCCTGTTTGGAACTGGACACAGATGAGTACCATCCCTTCACCTTGACCTCAGCCCCCCATGAAGAGACCCTCAGTCTACATATCCGTGCTGTGGGACCATGGACGAGCAAGCTGAGAGAGATCTACAACCCTGAAAGACTGCAAGAGCTTGGAACATATCATAAAGTAAGAACAGCCGTAAATATTATATTAATGTTCTTTAGATGCTGGTTGTTTGTAAATAATGGTCGCGGGGGAGAAGGTTTCCATGCCCACCTAGAGGAGAATGTTCCAAGCACTGGGCAGATACACCCAAGACATGGTGCCAACCCATCGCTGGGCACACACTCACTTGCATAGACACTCACGCTATATGGACCAATTTAGCGCAGTCAATTTACCTTGAATTCGTGTTTTTTGCGGCTCTATCTAAAGACCGTATGCCTTTATAAGCCATTACATTACACGCCGTTGGGTGAGAGATCGATCACCAACTGGAGTGATGATTGACACCGCGCATTTATACAGAAAGCAATGCCGTTCTGTTCGTGAAAGATTTTGGCTCCGTTCCTCATTCCTTTCACCCTCCGTTACATTGGCACCGAAACCCAGAAGAAATGGCACTCGTGGCCCAATGCTGGAGAGATGACGGTGGGAGCTCGCAGGCAGACTGAGTCAGAGCCGCGAGTACAGATTTCTCTTCCTCTCTCTGTGGCAGCTTGCACACAAACACCCTCCTCTCCCCTCCCACCCCCCGCAGAACCAATGTGGATGCAAGGGCATCTATAATCTGCTGAGGAGGATGTGTGACTGTAGCGCGGTGGTGCTGGGGGAGGAGAAGCAGAGCTAACTGGATTGATCAGAGAGATTAATTTACACATCTGATGCGTCTGATGATGTGCCTTTATAAGCTGTAACATAACATGCCATCACATCTTCTCTTACTGTATATTCTGATTCCAGTTGTATCTAGATGGACCTTTTGGGGAAGGACACCAAGAATGGAAGGACTTTGAGGTGTCCGTTCTTGTAGGAGGTGGCATTGGAGTCACTCCATTTACATCCATACTTAAGGATATAGTGTTCAAATCTTCAGTAAGACTGAAAGTTCAGTGCAAAAAGGTAACATCCTAACATAACAAAAAGTAATAGTATTTATAATTATAATAAGAATTCATAAGGTTTTCAAATACTAAACAATTTAGGTGTATTTCATCTGGGTGACGAGAACTCAGCGTCAGTTTGAGTGGGTCTCAGATATTATTCGGGAGGTTGAGGAGATGGATGCTCAGCAGCTGGTGTCTGTACACATCTATATAACCCAGCTTGCTGAGAAGTTCGATCTGCGGACCACCATGCTGGTAAAGCCCTTTGCATAACAGCCACAGTATGTTGTTATTGTTTTTCAACCTTTTTTCCATTACCATTTTTTTTAATGGTTATGGCTTTTTGTTTCTTTTTGTTACAGTATGTGTGTGAGCGTCACTTCCAGAAAGTGTGGAACAGAAGTCTGTTTACTGGTTTGCGCTCGGTCACCCACTTCGGTCGGCCACCATTTCTGGCTTTCTTTAGCTCATTGCAGGAAGTTCATCCTGAGGTCTCAGTGCACTCTCACCATCTCACCAACATTCTTAATGAATTCATTGCTCAGAGTTACAGTCTCTCACCATACATACTATACATTGGTCTCACAATAACACAATAAGGTCCAAATCATGTGCCAATCCAAATCAGGCGGGATTTTATAATTTAAAATATATATATATATATATATATTTAGCTCTTCATATATTTTTTGGTAAGCCAACATAAGACACCTAACAACCAAATGATTCTTATATTGTGCTAAACCATTTGCCACACATTAGTAAGAATGTGTTGTGTCGTTATACACTAGCAGTATACTGTGCGCAAATCTATAGCTTAACTCGTGTGAACCTTAACAATACAGGAGATTGACAGAGATCCTGGGCTGTTGGGCCAACAGGGGGGTTAGATAAACAGTTGCTCTTGCAATTATTTGGTGTTGTGCTAATTTTATTGCAGTGTCAGAATATGAGATTGGTTTTATAATAAACCACAAACTAAATAATATTACTGTTTAACTGGACATATACAGAGTTTATTGTCAAGGTTTATTAATAATGCATTTAAAAAAAAAATGTAGTACAGTACAGTATAGTTAGTTCGTTTGTTGCAGACAATCATGTCACTCTGTAAATTAAAAAAAAATGTTTGGAAAAAAATATTCTAATGAATTATACTAATTAACTTTTATAGGCACACCTGAAAACCATTTCCATTGAAGCTCATTGAGAGAATGCCAAGAGTGTGCAAAGCAGTAATCAGAGCAAGGGTGGCTATTTTGAAGTCACTAGAATATAAAACATGTTTTCAGTTATTTCACCTTTTTGTTAAGTACATAACTCCTCATGTGTTTATTTATATTTTTGAGCCTTCAGTAAGAATCAACAATGTAAACATATATATATATATATATATATATATGGTTACACGGTGGCTTAGTGGTTAGCACGTTCGCCTCTCAGCGCTGGGGATTCCCGGTTCGAGTCCCTAACACAGTTACACGCCGGTCCCAAGCCCGGATAAATGGGGAGGGGTGGAGAAAGCAATGGCAAACTACTCCACTATACGTGCCGAAATACTTCATGAATTCATGAAGTGACCGAGGGTCGGCTACGACTGTACCGGTTAATCATCATCATATATATGTATATATATATATATGACATTTCTGTCAAATATGTTTCTCCTGCCTTCTATGTATATGAATTAAAAAGTATTTTAAATTAATAATAATAAGCAGTGTAAATATGAATGACGTCCTTTAACCTTTTTTTGTAAGGTTGGAAAGATGGGGGTCTTCAGCTGTGGGCCGCCTGGCTTGACCAAGAATGTGGAGAAAGCCTGTCAACAGATGAACAAACGTGACCAAGCGCATTTTATCCATCACTTTGAGAACTTTTAAATATAGCTGCCGCAGGAAAACAGTGTATAAGAAGATGACCAGCTCTGCAATAATGAAGGAACCTACATGAATTCTGAATATATTTTCTCTGTAAGCTGTAATTTACATATTGCTTACAAACTGCTTATGTAGCACTGGTAAAGCTTATAACTATTATTGTATTTTTATTTGCATACTTTAATTACCTGCACTGGGATACAGGGTTTTCTGGGGTTAATTTACGTATATATTAATCAATACATAGTTCACAGTTGCACAAACTAAATGAAATTTATCTCTATATATACAAATTGCTTAATATACAGTACTCTCTGTTTGTGGACTACAGTACATACTGTGTTAGTCCCATTTACTCTGTTTTCTAATGGTCTGGACCACCAATAGTAGCACCACAGAGTAGGTATTATTTGATTGCCGCATTATTCTTATCCCAGCAGTGTCACTGTGGTGTTCAAATGAAACTACAGCAGCACTGCTGCACAACCCCCCCATCAGTGTCACTACAGAACTGACAACAAACACACCACCCAAATTATAACTGTTCTGTGATGCTCCTGACCAACAGAGAACAGATGATCTGGGCATGATTTTGCAGTGACATCACTGTTTTAAGATAATGTGATTAGATGTAGAGTAAATACAGTACAATCTATTTTAGTGTGTGGTGTCAAACAATAAAATGTTAAGACTAACTTTTGGATCAAATGCCCTAGTGGACATGTAAAGATCACAAGAAAAGGAATTAATCACTAGAAATTGAACTAATTTTAAATCTTTATAATATTTATAATAGATATTGTTATAAGCATTTTAACTGAATTTGTATTTAAGACCAAGCAAAAATATAGTGTGTGATTTTTATACCAATTAGACAATAGACTTTGGTTCAGAATCTAGATTTCAATTTGTACTGTGTATTTCATTACACGCTTTTATAAAAAGTTGTTTTAATACTATGGGTTAGTGAGACTGCTTCATGTGGAATTATATGCAAACTTATTTGTGTTTTAACTAACAAACCTTTACTGTGTTTAGTAATTAAATATTTAAAAGCTTTGTTGCTGTTTATATTTTGTTTATCTTTACCGTGCCGATTTATTAAATAGATTTATTTTAAAAAATTCAAACTTTTTGTTCTTTGAAATCTGTAACATTGATTATTACAATGTGTCATAAATGACACAGTGGTGCAGTGCTTAGCACTTTTGTATAGTAAGAAGGTCCTGGGTTTAAATCCTGGTCAATGTGGGGTTTGCATGTTCTCTCGTGAATATCTACTGCTACAATTTAATTGTCTATGTATTATCCTAACTGCATGTGTGACATCATGGTGTGTGTGCAAAGCAACGGGATGTGTGTTAAAACTGATTATACAGTGCTCAAAAAAATAAAGGGAAAACTAACAACACAATGATGTAACTCCATGTCAACCACACTTCTGTGAAATCAACCTGTCCAGTTAGAAAGCAACACTGTGAATCAATTTCACTTGCTGTTGTGCAAATGGAACAGACAACAGGTAGAAATGAGAGGCACTTAGC
>JAOUQT010342608.1:0-23447 GCA_025769995.1 Xyliphius kryptos | reverse complement strand
ATATATGTGTGGAATTATTCAGTCATGCTATATATTAGTACTTTAAAGTAAAATATTTACCATTCTGTAAAATAAAACAAGCATGTGAAGTGCCATCATTTGTAACAAAACAGCCTATTATTTTGTTATTATGCAATACATAAAAAAAAAAACGTAAAAATAATAGCGTTTTTGACAAGCAAAGTGGTCTTACAAGCCACGTCTGTCATTTTAAAAGCGCTATAAAATAATATCTTTGGTATGTTACATCACAACTTTTACATTTTTTTTTTATTTATGAAGAATTTATTATTACTGCATTTTATTTTTAGAATCAACTGAGACCAAATGAAACACAATCAATGTCAGGTAGCATTTCAAGCTGTTTAGTCATAAGCATATTGTATTTCCTGATGAAATAATCTGACTTGACTTGCTAATTTACCATGATTTATTAGATTTACATTTAGTCATTTGGCACTTTTATCTAAAGCAACTTACAAATTAGAGAACACCACAAGTCAGTAAATTAAGGATGTTGAATTGCAGTATAATCAGCCTTGATTATTGGTTTGATGCCCTTACACACTCAGATGTTTTTTTTTAATGTTGAATGTCTCAGCATTATGGACAGAGATAGAAAGATTCTGATTAAGCAGGCCCGTTCTATCAATACTGGTCCAAGGGAGGAAAAGTGGTAAATCAGTTACAGGGTCATGATCAGCAAAGTTTTCTTAATGCACGTTGGGTGCGACAGCTGACCTGTGTAGCCCAAACTGCATTTAAAATTACACAGTGAATCACAGTTTTATACATATGGGGCTGCATGGGGTAGATGAGTCAGGGTGATTGGTAATGCTGAGCCCTGTCCACCACAGAAAGTGGCAACAATAGGTGTGTAAGCATCCGGATTGGTTCACAGAGCAATGGAAGAAGGTAGTCTGGTGTGCTGAATTATGTTTTATTTTACATTATCTACATGGCTGGCTGGCTGTGTGCGGGTATCTATACCACATGGCAGCAAGATAAACTATTTTGGAAAAAAGGCAAGCTTTGACATATAGCACTCACCTAAGCATTCTTGCAGACTATGTTCACCCATAAATGTAAGTAGTATTTCCTGATGACTGTCACATTTTTCCAGCAGGATAATTCTTCTTGCCACAAAGCAAAATGGTTCAGGAATGGAATGGAGAAACAACAAAGTGTCTGACTTGGCCTGCAAATTTCCCAGATCTCATTTTTAATCATCATGTGCTAGACAAACAAATCTGATCCATAGCGTCCCCAACATGCAACTTTAACAAAGTAAAGGGTCGGCTGCTAATATCTTATTTTCAGACATTGCTACACACCTATAGTGGCTTAGTGGAGTCCATGCTTTGAAATCCAGTAGGTTAATCTGACTACACTTTAACTACACCACAGTATTCCTCCAAAAACTAATACAAATGTAAACAAATTCATGCTAATAACACTAAGCAGTATGACAGGATGTTGTTCTCTATAATGTTGTATCAAATTTGCTCAAAATTTTTATTTATTTATTATTAAACAGCGGGTGGCACAGTGACTAAGAGGTTAGCACAAAAAGGGAAATAAATTGAATCCCAATTTGGGTTGAGTTTTTATGTTTTCCCAGTATCGGCATGGGTTTCCTCCAAGTTCTATGGTTTCCTTCCACAGTTCTTCCGCTGAAGAACCCGGCAGAAACCCACGTAGACACAGGAAGAACATGGAAACTCCAAACAGATTGGGAGTCGAGCGATGGTTGCACAAAAGGTTACATTTTGCGAATATGCAATACACCACTCATCTTTGAGGGCTGCCAAACTCATCCTCAAATATTAAGTGCCCAGTTTATGAAATTCCCTTTAAGTTAATTAGAGATTTATGCTAACTATATTACATTAGCATAATACTGCAAATATATACTGCAAATATCTGTATTCATAACCTGACTGTAAAAGCCATTAGATTCGAAAAAATTACGAAAAAACCTTTGCAGTTGTTAAGCAAGGCTGACCGAGAGTACCTAGGTTATCACTGAGCTGCCAAGTGCATGTTTTCCCTTGTCATTATGCCATGGTTTGGGTACTGTACTGTATCCACCCTTTACCCAATGGCAGCTTTATTTTGGAGTAAGCAATGAATAAAATGTCAAACTGAGTTCTGACCCTTAGGATCTAATCAGCCTTGTGTGCTGACTCAAAAAAAAAGCAAAGGAAGAGGATTCAGTAGCTCATCGTTGGCAAAATGCAGTACGTGCACTGCTTACTGAGCCACGAGGTGCCCTGGGATCAATCCCCACCCAGGCCATGTTCAGGAGCTAGTGATTGCCCCAAAGGCAGTGGTATTTAGCACTCCTGATTCAGCAAAGCCCAGGAGCAGGCCATGATGGATGATGGGAGGGACTAGAAACCCCCAGCTCAGGGACTGAAACTTCAAATCTACCATTCTTTCCTGAGGGGAGGTGAAGTCAAAGTCATTCACTATGCTAAGGACAGAAGTCAGAGAAATAATTATGTTACTGTACAAGATGGAGATACATTCTTGATTTTTTTAAATCCCATGATCCTGCTAATATAAGCATGGCCTAGTTTATGATCTTAATATAACATTACAGCCTCAGTTATGTGAGGGGGGATGTTAATGTGATACCTATAGATGTGTTCTCTATTTATTTGTAATTCTTTTTTTCAAATTATGAAAAAAAATTAAAAATGATTATTAACACTAAAATTATTTCAAAAAAAAAAAAAATATTCAGAGAAAGTATGGCTAGATTTTGTTTTTTGAAATACTCACATAGAATTCATTTTCTTTACCAGTTCCCCTTAGATCGGTGATTGGGGTAATTTGGGTAGTCCCACCACTCATTTGGCAATTGGAGGGAACATTTAACGGCAACTAAATGCAGTATATTAAAAGGGAATCTCATGTAGACAAAGGCGAAAATATGAAATTGAACTTACTTTGTGACAACAGATTGTAAGTGTGCTGATCAACATTTTGAACATTAAAAAGCAAACATTTTACAGACTTTGGACATTACAAAATAATGGCAATAAGGCATATAAGGTCAGATAAGGCATATATAATTTCATAATGGTGCTATTCAGCTGTACGATCACAAATTAAATGCTGTGTGTGGCCAGCACTGACAAATACTGAAGTGCCCTCTGCCTGCACCATCTGCTCAAGAGTGTGGTGCATAGAGTTGATACTCTAGCTCCATTAAGCTGCTCGCTGAGGGGAGGAACTGCTGCTCTGGAGACTACAGAAAAGAGCAGGAGAACAGGCTGATGACCAACTAACTTCATTAGCATCATCAACTGCAAAAATGGCACTTTTCAAACCGCATACCCCTTGAGAGATCCTAAACTGCCGGTGCCCTAAAACAGACATTAAGCCTTTTTTCTCTGTAGCCACCAGTAGGGTACAATTTCAAGTCAATTTCACCAGGAAACACAAAATGGTACTTTTAGATGTAGTTTGCACTTTTATAAACCCTATTTACTTCAGAAAGTGTTTTAGCGTATTATTAATTACTTAAAATACCATTATATCTACATATAAAGTTTTTTTTTGGTTGTTTATTCAACTATTTTGTACTTTGCAGAGAGCTGCTGATAAAATGTATTAATTATTAACAAATTTAAGCTCACTTCCTTTTATTCAAATAACCATTGTGTGTAATCATTACTATATTACATATATTACTTTTAAATTACAACGTAGTGGAGGGTGAAGGTTGTGTCAGGAAGGGCATCCGGCATAAAACACTTTGCTTAGTCTAATATGCAAGTTCATCCCTGTGGTGACCCCTGAATAATAAAGGGTAAAAGCTAAAAGCAGCAGAAGAAGAAAATATACAAATAGTATTAAATTAGTGGAAGATCATTTGTTCTTTATATTCCACCTAATCCTCTACTAGGGTTGTGTGTGTGTGTGTGTGTGTGTGTGGGGGGGGGGGGTGTTCGCATTCCCCTATCCAGGGGACAATGTCTCGGACTCTGGGCAGATCACCCAGGACAGGGCGCCAATCTATCGCTGGATGGACGGACGGACTCACTACATGCAATTTAGAGCAGTAAATTAACTTTGAATCCACGCTTTTGGACTGTGTGAGGAAACCGGAGAACCCAGAGGTAACCCATGCAGACACGGGGAGAAACCCCACCCAATTGGGATTCGAACCGGGAATCCCCAGCGCTGAAAGGAGAATGTTTGTTTATAAGTTATTTATCAATAATTCTTATCAATGAAACATCATTTACGAGACATGACCAACTGCAGTAATGCTTAACAATGCACCTAGTGCTTCTTTTCAAAACTTTGACTTTGCCATTGATAAAACTGAGAAAAGATTTTCTACGGTCATGGGAAAATGATAGCACTAGAACAAACAGGCCCTTAGACCAGCTGTAGGGGGTGTTGGGAATATGTTTATGGTAGTACCTCAACAGCAAAAGATGGTCGGATGGCAATGCATCTTACTAATGACCTTGAAGTTGGCCAAAAAGCATTTACGGAGCTTCAGTCGAGCATAGTCTACAATGTCTGTGCATTTTCTAATTAAAGATATATATTTTATAAATACATTATATTTAACACAAAAAAGAAATACAATTACTTATATACACTCTCCTAAACACACAGACAATGGGTTTAAAGTACTGCTGTACATACATAATATGACTATTTTTGACATAACACTTTTTTGAGGCTACAACAGCCCAAGGCGTCAACTTTCAGCCATTTATTACTTTAGATCACAGAACCACCACTGCAATCAAAAAAGCATTTGTGCAGCAACACACCCTCTCAATTGATCCCAAATGTATTTTGTAGGGTACAGGTCAGGGCTCTTAAGTTCTGCTTTACAAATCAAACTCTGTATTTAAAGACGTTTCTTTGTGCACAAAAAAAAGGTAAAAGTTTCTCTCTGTTGATACTTTTTATCAAGTCTGTTATACTCATACATACATCCTTTACAGGGACTACACTTACACATATTTAATTATACCCAGATAGCAAAATTATTCTGGGCCAGATCTGGTGCACTTGCCACATGGAATGACGGCACTTGGGTGGACCACTCCTGGCTGCAAGATGTAGCCCGCATATGAACCTGATTACGGCCACGTGTCAGCCAAAGGTGTCAAATGCAGGGATCACTGCCATACCCTTACCAGATGTGGGCAAGATCTGTTTCAGAATGTATGGCCAAATGCATGTTTCCATAAGTGGACCAACTTTGGTGCACATGCAGTTTGCCAGTGTCATCATTGCATCAGTGGGCCAGCAGTGCCACAGCATGTGGCCCAAAGCAGTTTGCTATCTGCTTCTGACTGTAGCATAAAATTTCAGCTAAAAAAATAAAGAATTGTTTATTAAAAATGGCAAAAAAAAAACAAAAAACAAAAAAAAAAAACAATTCATTCAGCTGCTTATCAGGCTCATATGGTTTGTTGGAGCCTGTTCTAACAATTTAATGGAGAAAATATACAAGAGCAATCTGGAAAGGCTGCCTGTTTATCAAAAGGAAGGCATACAAATATTCACATTCACACAGACATTTAATCCTCAGTTCACTTTCTTGCATGTCTTTAGTAAAAGGAAATGGAAGAGTCTAAAGCCGGAACCAATAACCTGTTTCCTCACTGTAGACCAGATTACTATTTACATATCTGGTCTTGCCACATTGGTGTACATTATTATCATTCATTATCTTCCGCTTAATCCTCTATGAGGGTTGCGGGGGGCGGGGTTCCTCATTCCCATCCAGGGGACAACGTCCTGGACCGCAATCTATCGTTGGGAACACACACTCACACACAGACTACTGGGACAATAAGCAGCCAATGTACCTTAAATCCATGTTTTTGGAAAGTGGGAGGAAATCAGAGAACCCGGAGGAAACCCACACGGACACGGGCAGAACATGGAAACTTAATGGATTCGAACCAGGAATCGCCAGCACTGAGAGGCAAACGTGCTAACCGCAATAATACAATAAAATAACTCAGACACTATTCAGTGCACTTTATCTGTAATGGATCGTGATTCCAATTAATCTTTAATTATTTTTTTTTATAAACAGAATTAATTGCATCAGACAATGATTCTGGGTCTATCAGCTGATTATATAATTAAAAGTATGTTAAATAAATAAGTTGCATAGCATCAACCACAAATATATAAAGTCCAAAAATAAAGTTAATCAAATCTAAGAAATATCTTAACTGTATGGCATTTGGGGTCGGGGTTCTAAATCCTGACCTAAAGGAAAGAAATGCAGACATTAAATAAAATAAATAAAACATGTCAATTACACACAAAAAGGACTTCATTCTACATTCTTGGGTTGAAATATCATCAGTAACTATAGTTCCACAGAAATTAACAAAAACATTATTTTAAGAAATATTTCCAAATCTTAGTGTCTGATAGTATACAGGTCCTTCTCAAAAAATTAGCATATTGTGATAAAATTCTTTCTTTTCCGCAACGATTCTCCGGTTTCCTCCCACATTCCAAAAACATGAAGGTAAATTGAATGCTCTAAATTGCCCTGTGTAGAGTGTGTGTATGTGACTGTGAGTGAGTGTGTATCCAGCGATGGATTGGCACCCTGTCCTGGTTGTATTTGCCCAGCGCCCAAGACGTTCTCCCCTGGATGGGCATTAGGAAACCCCCCCGCGACCCTCATAAAGGAATAAGCGGAAGATAATGAATGAATGAATGTACAACATGCTGCTTAATTCTATTGTAAAGAATAAAGACTTACTTAGACCAGAACCTTTACATTGCCTTCTAAAAATACTTTAAACTTATCTTATCAGTGTAAAACAAGTATAGATTATATGAAATATGAAAAAAAAATTCTGTCTATCTGACACAATCACATGTATAATCGGAGACAACGGAGAGACGAGGTCTGAGAGCTACAGTCTCATTTGCTGTTTGTCTAAAACCACTTAAAAAACTAAGTCTCCCTGTGCATAAGCATAAAGTGAATAAATTTATATTTAGTGGGGCAGATACCTTTTAAATTATGGATCCCAAATACAAACAGCCCTTCCAAGTGCCTGAGAACTAGACATCCCGTGGCGAATCGGCATGAAATCATGCCCACTTTTTTTAACATAATAGACAATACAGAGCTTAACTCTCTCTGATGCCACTTTGTACCATGTGCTACTGATTTATTATTGATGTCTGAATTTCCATGCAGCTGATCACTTGAATTAGGAGCCGCATGTGGAGGATGTTTTAATTCAGTAATGATTAGAGTTGCATAGGAGTGGAACCCAACCTGCAAGAAGTCAATTTTTAACCATGTTCTCATGTCTCTGAACATTTTTTTCCATTCTTAAATCAAGTTTTCTTAAATAAACCTACCTTCAAAAATCTGAAGCCTTGTACAAAATGATTTTTAAACCACATTTGACAATTCCTTTTGATGTATGCCATATTCGTTGTATATAGCTGTGTGTTATGTAGTGAAGTTATCGTTTATAATGGTGACATTTGACAAAAACAAAGGACTTGAAAACAATTATGAACAACGTTTAGTGAGTTCAAGTGCAAAGTAAAGCAAGAAATACACTTATCCAAAGGTTTACTAATATCCTGTTTATTTTTTTCTCCCGTATATATATAGATTCTACGTTTTTTCTACATACAAGTCCTTTTAAAGTCATCATGCTGGGTGCAGCTTCAGTTGAGGAGCTCATGCAGGTGGCCCATTTACAGATTTTACAAAAGACACGCAGTGGAGGAGGCAGTGTAAAGCACCACCATATCCCACTGTATAGTTAACACATCACGACATTCAGAGCTGGCCATGACCAAAGCATGGTTCTAAACACATGGTCTGGTTTGATTTGATTAGGACTAGGGATTGTAGTCATGACATCATCCATTGACATCTTGGGTAGGTGAGTGAGAACAGCAGAAGCAAGTGACATACAACTTTGACAATCAGCAAGACAGAAAGTAAAGCAAGATGAGTGATTCAGAATAAATAAATGCAAAAGGCTAGTTATTTTGACTAGCTCACCTCTAGTCTGGAAATTACACTTCAAAAAATTGTTTTATGAGAGCTTTCTTTTTTGTGTGTGCAGAAACCAGTTTAAATGTATTATATCATAGAATATCACCAAGCAAATACCCGGTCTTACTTTAATATAGATCAAGAATGCATACTTACAAATATAGTCCAGCAAAATACACAGCTAGTTCTGGTTCTGCAAACATAAAATCTCTAGAGATAAAATGATGTAAGTAAAGGGTCATTATTAAACATACTCTTGTGAACATGTGCAAAAAAAAAGCCAGTCAACAGTTCCATTTAGTGTTTCTTTGCTATTGTGAAATTGTGTTATGACAAATATTGTACAATACCAATATGAGATGCAAAGTTTCCATGGCAACATAAAAAAGGTTCACAATATTTACAGCTGTAAACCAAACTTGTACAGAAACACAAAGAAGGAAGCTGCTCTGATACAACTGCAAAACACAAACCTATTAAGCTATACTAACTAAAATATGTAAGATTAGTATATGAATAGACAAAATCCTCAACAACCACTTCGTAAAATACCCAAAACACTTTGCATTTAGAATGCTCATTTAAAAAAAATAAAAATTTAACCCCAACCCCCATCATTTAAAAGAAAAGACATCATCTTTGGTGAAGATTTGATCACAATCTCCAAGGCCTGTTGCCATGACATCTTGACAGAGTGCTGGTTGGGCTCAGCAGCAGGTGCACACACGCACACGTTCACCTTTCTCACACATGCACACACACAACTGGTCAGGTCATGGGAATTTTAAAAGTAATGCCTTTTCTCAATACTGGTATGAGAGCTTTTATTAGGACTACCGTTTATTTCAGCAAAGCTCAGATCCAGAAACCATCCACACTTCAGCAAACAACATTGGAGTACGACCCAAACTGTTGTATTTGCTTTAATGATGCAACTTTCCTTAAGCTTGTTTTTAACTGAATGCGGTAGTCAAATATTTTCCTCAAGAAAATATTTTGTAACAGGACATTTTCACACTTGCATTTAATTTTCCAGAAAACAGACCAACCACACAAATGTCTTTCTGTGAGTTTAAACATATGCAATGCAACATTTACAAACAACGTACGGACAAAAACCTTATGATGGGAATTGAAATTGTAAGAAATTTGTGAGCAAATCAGGATGAGCTACTATGTAAGCAACATATTAATTATTCATTTATCACCAGCAACGGATCAAACTAGCTCAAGGAAAGCAATGGTATATTTTGCTTTGCTTTTAGATAAAAGGCAGGTTTACATGCTGCAGACATCCAATGCAATTAAAAAAAGAAGAAACTTAATTTGAGACACTACACATTTACATATAAAATGTGATTGCTTTTGAGCTGACCAATTGTCTGTGGGCTTTATTTTAAAATCTTAAAAATAATTAGGATACAGTAACAAAAAATGTTCTCAAACTGTAGTGTAGGTCAACATACCTATTTCTATAGGAGTAAAGCTGAGTGGTACACTCATACATTTATGCAAAGTGTGAAAATGTCCCATGATGTTCTTCATAACGTGGCAGGACTTTGTAACTGGCGAATTAGAGAAAGCATGCCCCAATTAAAACAGTTTCAGCTCACCATGCTGCTTTTTATTAGCCATCAATAAGTGCATAAGCTTAAAATAAGAAAAAATAAGTCTGATAAAAAGTCTTGCATAAAGAAGGTCAACCTCAATGTAGTTTCATAAATACAGCAAGGTTCAGCAGTCGGTGCCAACAGACAACACTGGCAACCATTTTTAAAGAAAAAAAATCTAAACCCTCATTATAAAATCAATGTGAGTAAGGGGGTGTAGTTGAGTCTGCCCTTGAATCGCTCACTATTTCCATGCAGAGCGTCAGCTACAGACAAGAAAACGTGCATCACTGAGAGACCTGTTCAAACAGTTAAAGCAGCATATTACCATTTTCGGCCATTTGCTTTTGCAATAATCAATGCAAACTCTAACCCAAGAAAAACAGACATTGCAATAGCTAAAAGGGTGCCGCTACAAAAACGAGCTCCATAAGTGAACATACACCATGCAAGTTAAAAAAGACAAGAGTTTCTTTTTTAGTAAAAGTACCTAAATGCCTATAGAAGTGACTCATTTAAAATGGTCAAAAAAAGGCGGATTCATAAGTCTACAACATCTTGCCCAGAACAAAAATACGGGCAAGGGTTCAGAATGAGGTGCACTACAGTACACATTACAAACATGCAATGAAGACAATAGTGTGATTGGACACACCAGGACACAACGTTTATTAAAACCTTTGAACTCTGGCTGGAGCAGGAACGCACAGAAACAAAAGCGATCATTCCAAATCCACCAAGGAAAACAAAGATAAAAGCCTAATTCATGTCTGAGGTCAAACTATTAAATAATCCTCTTCCTATTTTAAGAAAATTCTTAATTTGTCAATAAAACCTATCTAGGAATAATAACAAGAAGTTTTAGGAACAGGACATGAGCAAAAAAAAAAGTCAGAAATAAAGATAAAAACACTACAGTGAAAACTAAGCTTGATAAAAAATTGGGGACACTTGTAAAGCGCTCAGATACAAACTAGCTCATAGCACTGGTCAGTATGAGGTCACAGATCATGAGCAAGAACACAGCAAAGTAATGACTCTTCAATTTAAAACACTCCCAATTTATCTTCTAATGCTAAAACGTTACTAAGGCTGCAACTAACAACTGGTTTCATTATTAATTCATCATTCTAATGATTACGTGAAAAGATGTTAAGCCAATAAAATCAGATTTTAGGTAAAACCATTCATCACATCAAATGTGTTGTTTTTCTTCCATAGCAGGAAGACATTTAAAAAACTGAAATCTGAGAATTTAGACTTAAATGACTAATTACGATTAGTCGATTGTTAGAACATTTACCATTTGACAATTGATCAATCGCTTAGCTGCAGTAGCTCTATTTAAATAAAATAAAAAACAGACTACTTCAACATTGTCTTACCAACAAAAAAGAAGACCTGTGACATCACAATGAATAGAGCAAATGTCATCAAAGTGAGTGGGACTAAGAAGAGTGAGGTCTTGCTGTAACTTAAAACACACGCACACGCACAATCTCTCTCACACACACACGCACGTACACACGCATGCACACGCCCACACACAAAATGAATCAACAGCTGGTTGTGGTAATGTCATTCAAATCTCGGCTCTGTCCCTCTTGAACACTCTTCAGGAGCTGAGAGAGAACTGGTCCTGTTCTATAGGTTTTTTTACCCAGGCTCCCAAGCCTGCTTTCTGGAAGGCTTTGATGAGCGTTTGCTTGGCGGCATGGTACTCCACCGCTGCCTGTTTGGCTTCATGGTATGAGCCCAGTTTAGCCACTTTAATCCGCAAGGTAGGTGACAGCTGAGGACAGAGACCAGATTACAAAAGGTCACTGCAAGGAAAAGCACGAGATCCTTGAATCTTTGGAAACAGAGTTAAATAGCTTCATCATGTCACTTTAATTAAAATACAAAAGGTCCCATGTAGTGCAATTACAACCAAGGTACATTAGAGAAACAAATGAACCTTGTTCATTCAAGGAGGGATTCAAGGAGGCTTTATTATCATTTTCATTGCATGTGGCGTATGAGAAACAATATTATTTAGAGACAAAGCAAATAGAGTAAAGACAGTAACACTACAGTACAACATTTTTATTAAATGGTATAGAGCACTTCTTTTTCAGATTTATTCTGCTTTTTGTGCTAAAAATCACAGGCTGGAATTTTATTATTTGAATTTTAATTCTAAACATTTCTATCGGTTACTGAATTGTTCTCTTGCATTTAATCAGTAAACAAGAACAATATAAACATTATTTTAGTTACCATTTTGGGTTTTATGAATAGGTATTATTCATTCTTTCATTCATTATCTTCCACTTAATCCTATATAAGGTTTGTGAGGGGATGTTTCCCATGCCAATCCAAAAGCAAACATTTCAGGTGCTGGGCAGATACACCCAAAACAGGGTGCCAATCTATCGCTGGATACACTCACTTATTCATACAAACAAAGCCTATAGAGAGGCAATTTAAAGCAGCCAATTCACCCTCGAATCCATGTTTTTTGTACTGTGGGACAAAATCAGAGAACCTGGTGGAAACCCACACAGACACAGGAAAAACATGATTCCCAAATCAGGATTCTTACCTGGATCCCCAGTTTTAAGAGGCAAACGTGCTACCACTAAGACACCATGCCGCCCACATACGTATAATAATATGTTTATTAAATGTAAAAAGAAACCTATAATAACTGGTGCTATCGGGTAACATGCAATATGACTGTCTACTTTGATTCAGAAGAATATTTAAGTAGGTTTCATAGTACATTAGTTTATGTTTAAAGGCAAAAGATTTGAGACATGTGTTTAGCTGAGCAAAGGTCATGACGATAGTATACCTTCGAGTGCAGTCGAACCCAGCGGCTGTACAGAGCATGTTTGCAAAGGCGTGATGCTCTACCCATCTCATCCTTGCCGGTAGTGGCATTAATCACCTCTAAACCCTGGTCTCCCACTGCCCAATTGACGCTGAAGTTTGGTGCTTTTCCTGGTTGTCGAGCTTCAGCATTGCTGATACCTGCGTAACACAAAAGCACAGCAGATGAGCCTTACTTAAAACAAATACAAGTAGTGTTATAAGATCACTTGCAATTTATTTAAAAATTCCTAGAAATAAATTCACAATTTTTACAAAGGCTTTACTAAATACAGTAGCAAGAAAAAGTATGTGAACTCTTCAGGATTACTTGGATCTGTGCATAAATTGGTAATTAAATGGGTTCTGATCTTCATATGAGTCACAATAATAGACAAAGTCTACTTGAACTAATACTACACAAGACATTATATGTTTCATGTGTTTGTGACCATGAATGACCAAACAGGTGCTATGCAATACATTATTTTTTTGACACTTTGAAATGGTAAAAAAGCTGTAGTAAGATAATTTAAGTCCTGTGTGTTATTTTCTTTATTTCTTATAATATAGTTAAAAATTAGAACAAAATAAACAGAAAAAAACTTGTGATAATATTACAGCAAAATACAGAAAAACAACTTATTTCCTCATTAATAATTCATAAAGAATCAAATAGAAGTAAAGTATAAATAAATCTGTCAGTGGTTTGGTTTTAAAATGGCTGTTTCATCAGAACTGCAGAAGGGGTAGAGCAAGGTGTCCATAGCAGAAATGATTTAAAGCACTCTGGATAAAATGATGCAAACCCATCTTAAAATCTCTAAAGCGGAAAAGGTTAATTGCTCACTCCATTACCTGTCTAACTACAAAGTTGTAGTCAAGGAAAAGGTAATATCAAAGAAAGGGGAAGTGGAATAAAAAATAGGGTCGAATTCAAGACTGCTGACATCAGGATTATCTCACACTTCACCTATGTAAACAGCATGCCATGTAATCCTACATTCTTTTTATGCAGCTGTGGCAGTTATTCAGAAGCACATGACGCTGCATCTACTGCACCTGCAGCATTTGTTAACTGAGGCTGGGATGATAAATAAGGATCTTTTTTTAGCTTACTGTATTGTTTTAATCAGCTGTGACATTGTGGATAATGATTCTCAACTTCTTTATTCTGGTACTTACACAATGTTATGTATGGAACTGGAAAATGACTTTGATGGAATTTAGCTGAATACAGTTTTAAAATTTATATTCAAATAGGTTTCTTTTGTAAGGCAAGTGCAGATGCTGATGTCTTTTTTTTTGTTCCTGTGTATGATCACAATCAAATAAAGGATTACCATTAATGTAAGCGAAACGATTTCACGTTAAGCATAATGGCCTGTTCTTGGTGCAACAGGAGCAAAAGCATTTGCTTTTAAGTAGATAAGATAATAAATCACTGGTGAGAATTAAAAAAAAATGTTAATATGAACAAATCTACACCACATAATAGATCAAAATGATTATACATTAAACTGATATTATACTTCAATATAGTAGCTTTCTAAATATATTATTATTTTAGTTGCAATTAGTTCTAATAAAGTGATAAAATTATCTATTTAGCCCACTGTACTTACACATAAAGAAATTGGTCCTTCATATTTATTTGTGAAACACACAAACCTGTGAACTGAGACCATGTGCGTGGAGCGGTGGGCAGCCATATATATGGTGCTCAGTAAGCAAATGGGGATTATGTGGCTTGGTCAAGGGCACTTCAGCCATTGTACTTGGTGGAACTGGGAATAGAACCGGGAACCTTCAGGTCACAAGGCCGGTTCATTAACCACTGCCCTCAGTAATACGATTGTAGTTAGACCTTTTACACCATAAATTGCTGTTTTTTATCTACTAACCAAAAGGGCTCTTTGCATCTTAGTGACTTTGAAATGTGAAATTCAGAGTAATTGCATTTTGAATGCAGTAGGCAACTCATTCCAAAACCCCCTGCTTTAAACCATGCTTTATAATGGAGTCACCTTGTTTTCGTCTTAACAATTAAAGTTATAAGCCATATGCAGATTGTCTTCTCTCTATAACTACAACAATAAATATATAGTACCATTAAAGGTTTCAGTTTTATACTGTGAAACCTTTGTGGTTTATTCTCTGAGGAAAATGATGCAACTTGCTGAAATCTAAAATATAATACTGTATGTAAGGGCATCTCATCAGGTTTATAAAGGGAGAACCTTACAGCAGTGTAATAGAGGTTGAGGACTCAGCAACTCATATGTAAACAGTATTTTATTAAGGTGATGGATGTAAAACGTTGCTGGAATTCGTAAATGTCACACAAAACATGGTGGCTTGCAAAACAACCCAAAATGAATTTTTTACGCTGGTTCTAGATCTAGATATTTATAGATTGTAATTTTAGCTACTTAACTACTCAAGCATAGTTTAAGTAGGATTCAAATACACTTATAACTGGAGAACTGTTGTTAAAAAAAGTTTCAGTCTTTATATAATTTACAGTCAATGAGATTTGTATGATTGTGAAATGTTTTCTTGACTTCTGATTGATAATCCAGCCATCAACAATGTTGATCTCCAAACAAGCTTTACAGATGCCAGTATGTTCTTTCTTTAATGTGTTATTTTTCTTCATATACTTTGTTACAAATGAGACAGTTTTCATTAGTTGATATGTAAATGTAAATGTGATATGTAAATTTTGTTGTGCATTTATGAACAATTGTTTTCATGAAAGCAACTGCATACAAAAAGCATGTTTAAGCCTACTTATTGCCATTCTGGCTATCACACAAGTCACTCCTAAATTAGATTAGGTTCAACTAAACCAATTTAATCCGATCTTGAAAGGAATTGTGTGATTGCCAGAATGGCACTAGTAGGTTTAAATGTTCTTTTTGTACCAAGATTACTTACACTCCACAGTTTCTTTATACAACTGTGTCTTATTGACCTGTTGCCAAGCATATATTGTTAGCTGGAAGAAATTAAATTACATTATATTGACTTCCACGGTTTATAAGTATAAATTACCTTCAGGTTGAAATTATTACTCAGATGACGAGAGCTCATGAGTGTAAGTACTCATTACAAAGACAGTATTATAAGCTGTGGTTGTGATCAGGACATGTAACAAATTCTAAAAGTAATTACTGATGTGCCTTGAAAGACCTATAATTACTGTCACTTCAAGTCTAACTTGTGTTTAGAAACTTATGTAACACTGCTCAAAAAATAAAGGGAACACTAAAATAACACCCTAGAGCTCAATAAATAAAATATTTTAGTTGAAAATCTTTATTCAGCAGATAGTGGAATGCATTGAGAAAAAAATAACATAAAAATGATTAAAATGTAAACCAAGATGATTATTCTGTGGAAGTCTGGATTTGGAATCATATTCAAAATCAAATGACAGGCTGATCCAATTTAAGTAGAAATTAGTTAAAATGAGGCTCAGTCGTGTGTGTGGCCTCCACGTGCCTGTATGTGCCTCCCTACAACGCCTGGGCATGCTCCTGATGAGGTGGCGGATGTTACGGCCCCCTACATGTCTCCTGGTATCTGCTCCATGCTCTGGACACTGTGCTGACAGACACAGCAAACCTTCTTACCACAGCTCGCATTGATGTGCCATCCTGAATAAGCTGCTCTACCTGAGCAACTTGTGTGGGTTGTAGACACCTCCTCATGCTACTTCTATGGCGAGAGAACTGACAAAATGCAAAAGTAACCAAAACATCAGCCAGAAAGGATGAAAACCGAGAAAAGGTGTGTGCTCACCACCTGCAGAAGCACTCCTTTATAGGTGGGTCTTGCTAAATGCCTCTCATTTCTACCTGTTGTCTGTTCCATTTGCACAGCAGCAAGTGAAACTGATTCACAAACAGTGTTGTTTCCTAACTGGACAGGTTGGTTTCACAGAAGTGTGGTTTACTTGGAGTTACATTGTGTTGTGAGTCCTCCCTTTATTTTTGAGCAGTGTATATAAACTCATTCATATAAAAACAACCAACTGCCTTTTAACTTTCACGTTATGAAGTTCTCCGTCGGGTATTCCACTAGTATAGCTATAATAGCCCCTGACTGGGGCCGCTGGGTGGGGGTGTTTTAGAGCAGGGGCTGAAAATGTGTAGAGAGAGGCACTTGTGTTAGATGCTTGACATTTCAAACCACTTCCCATCCAAAACCACAGAGCTCCACTTCTCTACTGCTGTGCTCCACCAGAAGTATATGCACAAGCCCTTGTTTCTCAACCTGCAAAGAAACTTTCAGTGCTTTTAGTGTTGGACAAACATTTTGGGAAAGCTACTCCTGTGCATATGTGCATGTCATGTAGACATCACTTGGCAAATTAAGGTTGAAGAAACAGCCCTTAAAACGGGTATTTAACTAAAATTCAGTAGGATCCAGTAAGGTCCAGACCTTTTTTTAAATTAGTTTATCTTTTAAATTACCAACCTTTTTGACACTTAGTGCTACCTTAGGAGTACTGAAAAATATGAGGAGCTACCGGTCAGTTTCCACATTTGTAGGTCGGTATAGTTTCATAATCCACATTCAGCAGATTTTCACATTTTGAAGATGCTTTTTCTCACAAACCAAATGACATATTTTAAAAATTACACAACCAACTGGAGAACAAACTACAATCATAATGCTGTCTATTTTTTTCTATAACATGACCAATAGAGCTGAAATCGCAACAGAAGATGGTTATGGGTGCAAAGGTCCCTGTACAAAAATGTTCAGCACATCATTCAAAATTTAGAAACTCTAGGTTTAGTTATTATTTTTACGTTATGTCTGTTCTTCGGTAGGATTTAAATAATGAATCGTAGAATCCTTACGTTAGGGATGTTTTTCTGCAGTGACCGCATTTTATTCACGCTCCCTTACTGCCACCCAGAGCTGCCGCTGCGATTTCTCCTGTACAGCCGGATTAATCGGGATAAAGCGAGGATTTTAACAGAACTTAAAGATTGTAGTTTGTTTTGTGTTCAGTCAGGATTTTCTCTTGGAATTTCACTAGACAGTGTTGTGAGCGCAGCATTTATACGTGTCATAGACATCAAATTCTCTAAATAATGTGTTGTATTTCCTGCCGGTAACGTTTGACATTCATTTACAAACAAAATCTTAGCTTTAGCGATATTAGTGTGGGCGCTATTTGTAGGATATGTTGCTTCTGGCTTCGTTCCTCGTCTGTGTGCGATTTGCAATCCCGAATGTGCACAGATCTAATTGGCCGAGGAGTGCCTTTGGTAACCTTACTACGCACACTAGTTTACTGCAAAGAAAAAACAAGAAAAGTCCCATCACTTGAAATAAACTGAAAATTAAATCAATAGTTTTGTATATTATGAACAACATCTAGGTTGGGACCCGGACCTCGGTCTGCCTATTAGTGATGTCTGCCATGGCTTTCTTCTCCAGTCCTTTGTGTAATTAGATTGTTGTTTTTTAAAGTTGACATTAATACACCTCCACCAGTCTTAGTGGTTAATGGATTCAAGTCTTTACTGCAAACCACCTGTGTGATTCACGTCTGTGGCTAAATCGCCCAGCGTGAGGTACGTCCCAAAAGATTCTGCCCTGAACCTACTGTTACCGTTTGTTATGAAAAAGCGACATGGCCTCCTCGTTTTTCAACGCTGTGACTGGACATGCAGCGGTGTCTCCGGTCTCACACATCACTGACAATATGTCAAGATTTTAGGGCTGATTGCACGTTTCCCTGTGTGGCATTTGCATGTTCTCCCCACATCTGTGCAAAAAATGTGCTAGTAGATGACCTGCAAACGAAAAATTATAGATATGAATGAGTCTGTCCTGTGATGTGCTGGCTGTAGTGCTGCCCGGCAGGCACTGGGATAGGGTTCAACACTCCAACACTGACCAGGATGAGAAGCTTAGGAAATACACTGTAAATAATATTTATGTTTCGGCGAATGTTTGCTGTACATTCCCTCTGTTCTCACCTCATCAGGAAATAGGTGCCACTTTATTGCAGTTCTTGAGAAGAACCATGAGCCAATTATACCATGTTTCCACTGAAGGTTTTACTTTAAATTCTCAGGTAAAATGGTTTCTAAAGAAATAAGTGTTCCGCAGTGAAGAACACGTGCAGCTTTGGACTTTATGCTTCAGAATCTTAACACTAACACACCCTCATCAGCACCATTGCTGTTTACTGTAAAATTTTAGATTGAAGATCCTTCCTCCAGGTTCTGAGCTCCATGAATTCTGTAGGTGCTCTACAGCAGCGGTTCCCAAGTAGTTCCTAAAGAAAACTACCTATAGAAACACCACAGCGCGGCAGCGGTGGGCCAACAGGGTCTTCAAAGTCTTCTCTGACATTTCAGCATCATTGGTTGCCAGCTTTATATGTTTCTGCCTACGCTTCCAGAATAAAAATTTATATAAACAATTAAATAAGTACATCAACATGATGCGTCAACCAATCAGATTTTGTGTCTTTGATGTGAGAGCCTTCTAGATGGCCTAAACTATGTCAGGATATTCACGCTATTTGATTGGAGAGTACTTTTTTAGAATACTTACCTGTAACGTAACCTCGACTTTGCATCCAAAAAAACATAAAGCGACTTTCCTAAATGGACCTCAGCACAATAGGACATCATCTTTGTCCCGTCATGATTCTTCCATATCCCAAAGCAATATCCCTCCTTAAATATTGACGCACCCCCGACCTGTGCACCATTCATACAGCACAATGCTGCACTGCATCACTTCTGCCGAGCGCCGGTTAAACCCGGCAAACAGAAGCTGCTTTTTGTTTGTGTTTGTTTTTTAAATGAACGTCAGGTTTAAGGTTCTGATGCTGCAACAACAGAGGTAAAAAAGGGCGGAGCACTCCATCAAATTAATTGGCTGTGTGACAATCTCTGGCACAGTTGTCCAGTTTCTCCCCAGACGTTAAAACTCCTCCCCTAAATATGTTTAGTTTTTTGCTTTTAATTTTTTGTTTGATTCCTCGTTTTATTACCCTTGCTTTAAAAAAAATTAAGCCAGACCCCTCGAGACATGGGCTCCACTAGATCCCTGAAGGTGTCTTGTGACATCTGTCACCAAGATGTTAGCAGCAGATCCCCATGTTGTGAGGTGGAGCCACAGGCCCCATGGCCCTGCCACCACTTTACCACTGCACCACTTTTGATAGATACTGACCCCTGCAGACTGGGACTTCTCACAAGAGCTGCAGTTTTGGAGATGTTGTGACATCACAATGGGGTCCATGTACAAACTTCCTCTAATTCTTCTTTTACTTCTACTAATAACAGGTGCATAGATGAAATGATCGTTATGTCTGCTCTGTGTAGATGATAATCAGGATAACCACCTGACCGTTTAACAAAAAAAAAAGAGTTTGTTCATATCATCCAGCACTACTGAGGGAGTGGTAGTTCAGTGGTTAGGGTTTTGGACTATCAATCCCAGGTCCACTGAAGTTACCAATGTGGGTCCTTGAGCAAGATCCTTAGCCCTAATTGCTCCAGTGCTGTATGACCCCTGTGTTCTGACCCCAACCAAGTTAGGGATACTGGTAAGTTGCTTTGGATAAAAGCGTCTGCTAAATAACTAAATGGAAATGTATGGGTAAAGGTTAGTCGCTTCAGGGTGTCAGTTTGTACCATTGTTTCCTGAACATTATAACACTGCAAATTTAGAGTTTCTGTTCCGGAATCATGTTACAGAAATGGAACCCCAAACCCTTTGGACGACCCACATACTCTTGTTTTAGGGCGTTTCTCCGGAACGTAAGAGTGTGAGGTGCGTTTCTTAACGTGAGGGTGTGAGGTACGTTTATCTTGAAGTTGAGAGTTTGAGATATGTTTCTTCTGAACTTGAGGGTGTGAGTGAGGTATGTTTTTCCTGAATGTGTGTGAGGATGTGAGGTTTCTCCTAAATGTGAGGGTTTGAGGAACATTTTTTTTTAAATGTTAGGGTGTGAGGTGCAGTTCTCCTGAACATGAGGGTGTAAGGTACGTTTCTCCTGAACGTGAGGGTGTGAGGTACGTTAATCCTGAACATGAGGGTGTGAGGTACGTTAATCCTGAACGTGAGGGTGTGAGGTGCAGTTCTAGCTAACGTGACGGTGTGAGGTTCAGTTCTCCTAAATTTGAGGGTGTGAGGTGCAGTTCTCCTGAACATACAGTAAGCGTGTGAGAAACGGTGCTCTTGAATGTGAGGGTGTGAAGTACGTTTCTCCTGAATGTGAAGGTGTGAGGTACATTTCTCCTTGATGTGAGGGTCTTGAGGTACAGTTCTCCTGAACGTGAGAGTGTAAGGAATGTTTCTCCTGGATGTGAGGGTGTAAGGTACATTTCACATGAACGTGGGGGTCTTGAGGTGCAGTTCTGCTGAATGGGAGCGTGTGAGGTGCAGTTCTGAACGTGAAGGTTCCTCAAAAGTTCTCCTGAACATGAGGGTGTGAGGTACAGTTCTACTCCATGTGAGGGTCTTGAGGTGCAGTTCTAAACGTGAGAGTCTTGAGGTGCAGTTCTACTGAACGTGAGGGTGTGAGGTGCAGCTTGTGTTCAAACCTGTTTGGAATGTTTTTGGCTCGTGAACTTTGTTCAGCACATTGCTTGGAAAGTTGCTGCAAATTTAAGACCCATGATGTACAAACGTGAGCGCGAGTCTGATAGGAGTTCATTATAACAAGGTCTTAACACCATGCACTCCTCCATTAAGGAACCTTAATTTAAATCTGTTTTAATTTGTGGCTTCGATAATTAGTGTTCAGGAATTCCAGCCAATCAGCTGTAAGGTTTCAGTTTGATGCTGTTTGATGTAAAAATAATAGTGCCAAACCTCCATCTGCCACTTTAGAACATTCCACAGACTGACGTACTTTACGGTGTCAAGACTAGAACTTACCACCATCCCCCTGCCCCTTTTCGGATGTCAGATGCCCAACACTGGCATGCGCTGATTCCTTGCGTTCTCCAGCTTATGAAACTCATCGGTATCACGTTTGTGTCTTCTACAAGGCTTAAACTTGGCATTGTGCTGACCTACCATGTCCTTTTGCTTTTCTACGTTCAATTGTTGAACTGTGGGGGATGCTATAGGGAGTGTATAACCCATAATCCATCAGTGTAAATCAGTGAGCATGCTCTATCACAGCAAGCGAAAAGCTTCCAATTATCAAAAAAAACTTTCCGTGTTTTCAGATTAAAATGTTTCCCTTAGTTCAAGGACGTTTGCACCTCTTTGCTCCTCCGCTGCTTGTTTTCGACGCAGCTGCCATGCTGAGTGAGTACACATTCTTGGTGCTGCTTTCCTGTAGACATGTGCTGTGACATGTTGGCTTTGGTATGACAGTAAACACATGGGTGAGGCAAGATGGCGGCTGGTGTTCTTTCACAACAGCCTGAAAGCATTTCGGATCAGCTGCACACAGGAGGAGGCATGCTCAACCTCAAGCCGGGTGGCGCCGGACTTCATGTGACCTGTACGCCCCTTTTGATCTCTACTCTGTTAAATGTCATGAATTGGAGCAGTCCTGGAGGTGATATGTGAGGGGGAATCCCTAAAAAGTGGGGGGCCCGGTATTATATGATGATTCAGGGTAACTGTGGAGTCAAACATCAAACCCTGAGGCGTTCGGATTCATTTAAATGATGTCAATCATTACCTCTGATGTCGGGGTTGTAGTTTGATGGTAGTTAGGTTTTGTATTTTCTAGACTGTTGTACTTCATTAAAGTGGATTGACGTGGGCTCTCGTAGTTTAATGTACATGTAGTTTATTATTTTTTTTGTAAATGTTAGGTGTAGTTTGAGAAAGGTAAGTGGTTATATTTTTGTGTAAATGCTTACAGTTTGTTAGTTGTTAGTTGTTTGTAGTTCGTCGTAAACTGTTGTAGTTTTCATTATTGCAGTTTAGCATTTTGGTGTAAGTGATTGCAGTTTATTTAAGTCAGTTGGAGATTAGGTCGTTTTTGTTGTTGCTGCACATGTAGTTTTGTTATCATTGGTTGTAGTTCAATGCAGTGTGTTGTAATTATATTTTGCTGTAAATGGCTGCCGTTCGATATGGTTTGTTTTCAATTGACGTAGTTGTCTGTAGTTTGTTGTAGTTAGCTATATAGATTGTTGTACTTTAATGTTATATGTATTTTTAAGGTTTCCTATTAATTGATGTAGTTGCAATTTTGTTGTATTTGTCTGTAGTTTGTTGTAGTTGGTTGTAGTTTGATGCCGTATGTTGTAGTTTGATAAGGTTGGGATTATCTTTTACTTTGGCTACTTGTAGTTTTTTAGAGATAGTTGTAGTTTGATGTTCTTTGTGTCTTTGTGTTTTGTTTTTACTTGATGTACAGGGGTTGTGCAATGATACACCTGGTTTTAGACCACAATAATTTATTAGTATGGTCTAGGGCAGCGGTTCTCAACCTGTGGGTCGCGACCCCGAATGACCAAGACACAGGGGTCGCCTAGAGCCATTGGAAAATACATATTTACTATGGCTTTAGCCGCTGAGAAGCTCCTATCTTTTCTGAATGCAAGTGGCCGGATCCCGATTCTTGTACCAAAGAGAGCTGCCACTAATGTCATCACATCGCGGTATTTTGTCAGCCGCGCCTCCTCTAAGCATCACAAGACTCTGCCGACTTCTCCACCTTTACCAAGCTCTCCGCGGATGACAAATTTTTTAAACAGTGTATATATATATACATATCGGAAGGTCAGGTGATTTGAAGAACTTTCACAAAAGCTCATCTTGGAATATAAGCTATTAATTCAGCAAACAGAGTACAGTTACACTACTCTTAAACTATCCTAAGTGCGCTCCCGGCACTCACCCCATAATTATGTTCGGTAAACCCTATTATGGTGAACATAACCAGTCAAAACATTATTCCCCCAAAATGTACCCAAAGCATTCCC
>JAOUQT010342607.1:0-35712 GCA_025769995.1 Xyliphius kryptos | reverse complement strand
CACCGCCTCATGCTACCTCTATGGTGAGAGAACTGACCAAATGCAAAAGTGACCAAAACATCAGCCAGAAAGGATGACAACAGAGAAAAGGTGTGTGGTCACCACCTGCAGAAGCACTCCTTTATAGGGGGGGTCTTGCTAAATGCCTCTAATTTCGACCTGTTGTCTTTTCCATTTGCACAACAGCGAGTGAAATTGAGTGATGGATGAGAATCAGTGTTGCTTTCTAACTGGACATGTTATACATGTTATAGACTTTTAAAGGGTGAGCACATTTTAACCTGAAGAATTAGAATTAAACTGCTATCTCAGTGAATTTCAGGAAATACACAGAGATTATTTTGAGTAAAATGGATAATCAATTGAATTACACAGAGCAGTCAAAAGCAGTGGAGTTAACAATAGACACTAAAATTCTGATATTAGGAGGTTGAACTATAGTATGTGTTGAGTACATTTACTCATTTGCAATATTTTTTAAAAGTCATTTAATGTAATGATTAACTGTAATTTGCTGCCTAAATACTTTTTATTAAAATATGATGCTATTATTTATTTTGTTATAAGCATCTACGATGCCCTTTCTTTTTGTGTTTTAATAAATTTAAAATAATGCTTGAATAGTCAGTGAAATCCTGTCTCTGGTCCTCATTAAGATAATCCTTTATTAGATAAGGTAATCCTTTATCAGTCCCACCATGGGAAAATTCCCTGTACCCACCCCATTACACTCGGTAGCCACACATAAAAAACCCCACCAGTAATAACCTCATATAATAATAAAAATCCTAATTATTTGTACATAATCATCTTCATTTTTTTCCTTAAAAAGAGTTTAATTAGTTTTATTAAGTCGTTTTTTTTTCCATCAAAGGTAATGCTGAAAGTCGAGTTGTATTTTGGTAATAACTTTTAACTGACTAAAAATGTCTACTCATCAACTCATTTAGTGCTACTGGAACAGTAAATACTTAAAATAGTAAAATATTTTTTTTAGGGAACACATACATAAATTACTAGTTGGTTGTGCTCCGATAATCATGAGGGGCCAATCTTAGCCAAATCTTAGCCAAAGATTTATCTTATAAATTTTTGCAATTCGTTTAAAATAATTAAAACATTAACTTAAACATATAATTAATAAAGTATTATGTTTACTTGGTGGTAATAAAATAGGATAATCCTTTAATAGTCCTTTAGTAGGGACATCGTTTCATACTGTTACAATTCATATTATTACAGCAACAAGGAAAACTGCAGCAATGCATTCAAATGTTGAAGAAAAAATTTCCTTTTTTATTCTAAAAGTATAAAAACACAAAAAATTGTAGGTACTTAGTTTGACAAATAACTACTTTGTAACTAATAAAATAGGCTTTTTTAAGTTAGCAAGTAGAAAGTAACCACACGACGTTGGACCCACCACATTCATTCATTCATTATCTTCAGCTTATTCCTTTATGAGGGTCGCAGGGGGGGTTCCCCATGCCCATCCAGGGGGAGAACGTCCTGGGCGTTGAGCAGATAAACCCAGGACAGAGCGCCAATCCATCGCTGGGTACAATTCAGACCATTCAATTTACCTTAATGTTTTTGGAATGTGGGAGGAAACCGAAGAACACGGAGGAAACCCACGCAGACATGGGGAGAACATGCAAACTCCACCCAAATCGGGATTTGAACCGGGAACTTGCCACACAGCCCCAGGGCATGATGGAACAGCCACCAGATTTTACTGTGGGTGGCAAGTAATTGTATTGGAATGCTGTAGTGTTTTTTACCTCCATGCATACCGCCCCATGTTATGACCAAAGAACTCATTTTTTATTTTGATCAGTTCACAGCATCTTATTTCAAAATGAAGCTGGCTTGAAGCTGGAATGTGCTTTAGCATACCTCAAGTGACTCTATTTGTCACTTGAGGTCTTCTTCTGCATTATATATTTATATATTATATATTTGGTCATTTTTCTGACCCTTTTATTCAGTGACATATAGGTATCCCAACTTGATGGTTATGACCAGAGCACAGGGTTGATACAGAACCCTAGAGCAATGACGGTTAAGGATCTTGCTCAAGGGCCCACAGTGGTAGCTTCAGAAGACCTGGGATTTGAACCCACAACCTTCAGATTGATAGCGCAAAACCATAACCACTGAGCTACCATACCCTGGTGGCAATACTCTCCCATACAAGTCTTTAACTTGAAGTGTGCCTGTGGTCTTCCATGTCTTCATTGTGTTCCTCACAGTTGAAACTGACAGCTGAAATCTGAGCTTTTTGTATCCTTCCCCTCACCCAGGATATTAAACAAACTTTGAGGCTCCCATGTTGCCACTTGAGAGAAGATGCAAAGAGGATAAAAACCTAAATTTTGCCACCTTAATCCTTTCTTATAATTGGATTCACATGTGTATGTAGGACAAGGGTCAATGAGCTTTAAAAAAATGTGTTCCAATAATTAGTGCTACATTATCAGTGTTCATCTGCTATATGATATATTTAACTAAAATTCGAACAGATCCGAAAAACAATGATATATAAAGGACAATCATGAAAAAGACCAGGGGTACCCAAACATTTGCATACCATTGTAATTAGTCACAAATCCAAGGAAAATTCGAAAGTTGTGTTGGTTACAGACATTTCTTTTGTTTTTGGAAACAATGGCTAGTATCAGGAAAGATTTAAAGTTTCCACCCATAAGACTATATTTAAATTGATTTAGTTGTTTCTCTATTAGTGTGTGATCTTACTTTGAATGGTTTTAAGCAGCTGAACAAAAGGGTGTGAAATGACCTTGGTATGGCTGTTTTGCATTTAACTGACCATTTTCAAGTACAATCTGATTCACCGTCTGACACTGTTCTAGTTGTTCATTATGATCAAAATCTATAATCACAAGACACTATCAAATATTATAAAGTGACACTTAAATATACTTATTTACTTGTCACACAAAATAACAAAAGAAAATGGACAAGGATATAATTCCGCATTGCCTTCTGGGCAGTAGTTTTCATAATTTGGATATCCATTTGTGAAGTAAAAATAAAACTGTTTTTAAACATTGTATTAGGTATTGCTGATGTATTATTGAATTACAGATGTATTATTGAATTAACATATCAAATAAAAAGTGTAGTAAAGCCTAGTAAACCCTGTTTCCTCTCACAGTCTAAAAACACGGATTCAATGTAAATTAGCTGCTATAAATTGCCCCTATAGCAGCGTGTGTGATTGGCACCCTATCCTGTGTATGTTAGCCCAGCTCCAAGACGTTCTCCCCTGGATGGGCATGGGGAATCCCCCGCGACATTCATAGCAAAATAAATGAATGAATTAGTAAACCTATTAAAGTATTCCCATGTTAAAATATTTGATGCATCAAATACTGCTTTTGGTTCATGGTCTGCAAGTAAGAGACATTAAAAACACAATTGTATTTTTTGTAGCTCTGATAAGCATATAGAGATGTAATTTTGGATGCCAGTCTGCAGGAGTACACCTGCAAAATCATACTGGTAGGAATGAATGTCTAGTATGAATGAGTAATGCACAACAGAAATGTGTCTTAGTAAAATAACTATGTTAGATGTGAATTTGTAAACAACTATGGTAGTACGTATTACTTTAAAAAGCTAAGGAAACAATTGCATGCTAAATTCAACATCAAAATTGAAAACTAGGCAGGGTAGAAACAAATGCGTTACATTTTCCTCAACACAACAAATAATAACCAACAAACACATATTATGATATCTGGCAGTAATAGAAGCAAGCAACTGAAAAATAGGATTCTGGACACGAACGCGCCACACAGGATCCTATCTAATCTGATTGGCTGCTGGAGGGGTGAAGTGCCCCGGATGTTCAGCTATCCCTTTATATATCTAAGCTGAAGGCGGGAAGACACTTTTCAAACGCACAGTTTTAGCGATTGTCTGTTCAGTCTACGGGATTTGTATCAGCGCCGTCGTCGTTATGGTAAATGTTTTCAGTTCTCTCGTGCTTTTAAATACACTTATTTTAGACGCGATTCTTACGACATTAGCAGTTTCTGCTTAGTATTCTAGAGCCGCTTTATTTTAGTTAGCATGATGGGCTAGTGGTGTTCGCGCGCTTGCAGTAGCGCCGTTTCAAAGAGCGTATAGACAAAAGAGGAATGTTTACGAGTATTTCTTTGTTTTTTGTATGATGGGTGTGATTTAACCTTTTTTTGCGTCCAGGCTGGAGGCAAAGCTGGGAAAGATTCGGGAAAGGCAAAGGCTAAGGCGGTTTCGCGCTCACAAAGGGCTGGACTGCAGGTTTGTATTGCGGCCGGTCGCAAGAGCTTTCTTTTTTCCTTACTGATTTATTCTGAGTTTCTTAATTCCTATTTAAATGCGAATATGTAAGCCTCAAACCTAGCAAACGGTTGCATAGACACATAATTACGTGCCACTTATGTGTTTTTTTAAATATATTTTTATATAATTGTTTTTTAGTTCATAGAAGTTTAACAACCTAACAGGAAAAGTGCGTTTCATTTGCACGACTGTAAACTTGGCGTGTACTACACGTTTAGCACACGCAGTCATTTTATTTGTGCTCTATATAAATATTGTTCTTTATTTGCTAATATTCGTACATTGATTGTGTTGTATACTTGATGTTGCATTTGATGCCATGGTCCGTTGTGGATCCTAGTTTCCCGTTGGCCGTATTCACAGACACCTGAAGTCAAGAACAACAAGTCACGGACGTGTAGGTGCGACTGCAGCTGTTTATAGTGCTGCTATTTTGGAGTACCTTACTGCTGAGGTAGGAAACCGGGTTTTGTGATTATAACGCTTAACTTTAATTTACTACCAGCAGCACGTCCATTAAAATTGTAGCTGCACACTTACGCCCTATTTAAGTTGCTATTCTTTAATATATTTTTCTAATTGTAACATGCAAAATGAGTTATATTGGCTTTATATAGTAAAATTATGGAGATTTTATGAAACAGGTAAATATATAATTGGTTTGTGTTGATTGCCCCTAAATGCCATCTGCTGTGTTCCTTCTTTAAACATGCCTGACTTACTAAACAGTAGTTTTATAATTAACACACAGGCATTGTAATTTTAGGCAATTTTTATTAATCCTAGTTGCAACATTGAAAATAAAATCACATGTTAATGTGTAAATTTCATGTATGGACAAAATGGTTCTCATTTGTAAATTGCTTTGAATAAATGCGTCTGCTAAATGTAAATAAATGATTTTGCTTATAAGTTATTGTCTGAATGTTGGTAAATTATATTTTTGCTTTATTCTAAAACCAACATACACTTTCTTTAAAAGGTTCTTGAGTTGGCAGGGAATGCATCCAAAGATTTGAAGGTAAAGAGAATCACTCCTCGCCATTTGCAGCTTGCCATCAGAGGTGATGAGGAGCTGGACTCTCTGATCAAAGCAACTATTGCTGGTGGTGGTAAGTTGACCACTGGTGTCGTGTGTTTTTTTTTTTTTTTTTTTTTTTTTTTTTTTTTTTTTTTTTTTTTTTTTTTTTTTTTTTTTTTTTTTTTTTCTCTTTTTCCTTTGTTTAGCATTGGCTATAAGGTTGTACTACTGTTAAAATATTACTAAAAACGAATTGTGTTTTAGCTGGTTGTTTCAATACTTGTAATTTGTTTCGTAAATGCCTTGTTTTTCCACACTTACATATTCTTTCTTATAGGTGTGATTCCCCACATTCACAAATCTCTGATTGGAAAGAAGGGGCAGCAGAAGACTGTGTAAACTTTTGGATGTGTTGTGTATGGCTTGTGTCAGGATTCCGAGAAATTTGGCTGTGTCTTTGTGTAGATTTTGTAGTTTTACACCCCTTATGTTAAGCTTTGTTTTTACTCATTTCGGGGTATTTTTTTTTTTTTTTAAGCATGGCTTCAGAGAAGCCACATTTCACAAGTTTAAATTGTAGTGTTCTTGGTGAATTTTAAATTGATCATTTGATTTTATTAAAATAAAGATGATGTGTTCTATTTGTTTTATGTATGTCACTCGGTTTTGTAAAGAATTCCTATGGGCATGTTAATTTTTTATTTTTTTTGGGACGAAGTCCATGTTTTGAAACTGTCATATGCTGCCTTGTAGAATTGAATATTACAACTAAATAGTGTATTCATAGAACACTGTTAATTTTACTTGTACTGTAACAAGCTGTTTGGGATACAATTTCTATTCCATTCACAGTTTGTCTGCATTTTAGAAAAGTAAAGGATTATAATAGGGATGTACCTTATTATAATGGTACAAAACCCCTGTAGAGTTACACTAGTCACCCAATAAAAGTGTCTCCACAACAGTTTTGCTCTTTTAATCTACAGGTTTATTACTAATAGTTTAATTATTGTAAGATCTTGACCAATATATATATAAAATGTGGGTAAGAGATAAGAAATTAAGATTTTTTGTTTTTTAAAACACTGCTTATAAACACAAAGGGTACTCTGAAATTAAACATCCTAGCGCTAAATAAAAAAAAATGCAGCTGAAAATAGTTAATAGTGGGATGCATTGAGAACAAAATAACCTTAAAACGATCAACATGTTAAACAAAATTATCCCATGGAGATCTGGATTTGGAATCATACTTAAAATCAGAGTGGAACATCAAATGACCGCCTCATCCAACTTAAATGGAAATCCTTCAAGACAAGTCAAAAGGAGGCTCAGTATTGTGTGTCCTCCATGTTCCTGTATGACCTCCCTACAATACCTGGGCATGCTGATGAGGTGGCAAATGTTTTCTCCATGGCTCCTGCTGTACTAGCCTGTCTTCTGGTATCTGCTTCATTCTCTGGACACTGCTGACCTGAGCAACTTGTGAGGGTTGTAGACACCGCCTCATGCTACCTCTACGGTGAAAGAACTGAAAAAAGCAAAAGTGTCCAAAACATCAGCAAGAAAGGATGAGAACAGAGAAGGTGTGTGTTCACCATCAGCAGAAGCACTCCTTTATAGGGTTGTTGTCTTGCTAAGTGCCACTCATTTTTACCTGTTGTCTTTTCCATTTGCACAATAGCAAGTGAAATTGATTTACAATTAGTGTTGCTTCCTCACTGGACAGGTGGATTTCACAGAAGTGTGGTTAACTTGGAGTTACATTGTGTTGTTCAAGCGTTCCCTTTACTCTTTGAGCAGTGAATTATACTTAGTATACACACACAAGTCTTTAAAGGTTTGCTTAGGATGTACTGTTTCTTTTGGGTTGCTTTGGAACTGCTGTTGGGTGGTATTTAAATTAATGTTTTATCCAAAAATTTTGAATAACTGGCTCTTCTGAAGTTTAAATGTGTTCATTTAATCATTTAATTTTGATAATGTAAATTTTGACAATATTGGAACAGGCAGGTTAGCATTACATTATTTTATTTTTAAACGTGTTATTGAAAAGGCTTGTTTTGTCTCTTTGTGTAGTCTATGAGTTTATTACTTATTACTGCTTGAGTTCCTTCTTTGGCCTCAGCTCTTGAAATTTGCTGGAATTTTGTGGTATCCCACCCTCCTTTAATCTGAAATATAACTGCTGGCTGTGACCCTAAAACATCTAAATCTTTAAGTGGTTCATGAGTACTGTTAAGTTTTTCTATATATACTGTTGCTGGTTCAAATGAGCTAATGTGATTTAAACAATCCAAAGTGCTTGTTTTGTCAATCAAAACTTAAGTATGCTTGTTTCTATATGTAGCAGCATTACTTAAGTTTTGTGATGAGATGAGATCCTCTTGGAATTTATCACTATTGAATTTATAAGCATATGACTACTGTTTAATAGTATTTTTTTTTTTTTGGTTTGGTGTAAAATTATGCTTAAATTTGTCAGTTATGGTCAGAAAAGCTGGGAATTTCAATACTGATAAATTCCAAGATGATTTCCTCCCATCACAAAACTAAAGTATGTATAGGTTTATGATGTAACTTTAAATTAGGATCACTGGGTTTTGGTTGACCTCCAAAAACAAGATGGATAAAACAAGAACAAGTGTGTTGGTCAGCTTGTTCATCTCTGACTTGGGAAACATTTGATCTGGCTTTTAAATACTGGAACACGGGTAAGCTTATTCATAATTTTGCTAAAGATTTCAATCACAAATCTTCAAAATTGGTTCCCCATGCCAATCCAGGGGAAATAGTTTGAGGCACTGGGCAGATACACCCAGGAAAGGGCGCCAATCTGTCGCCTGGCACGCACTCACTCACACAGCCACACACACAAACACACACTATACAGGGTAATTTAGAGCTTTCAATTTACATGTCCATGTTTTGGGAAAGTGGGAGGAAACCGGAGGAAACCCACACGGAATGTGCTAACTAAGCAACCGTGCCGCCCTAATTTATGTTTATGTCAGTTGTAATATCTTTTCTAAAGATTTGCATGAACCCAGGTGGCTTAGTGGTTAGCACGTTTCTCTTTTAATGCTGGGGCGTTCCAGTTCGAGTTTCTATTTTCTCCCCGTGTCTGTGTGGGTTTCCTCGGGTTCTCCGGTTTACTCTCACATTCCAAAAACATAAATTCAAGGTAAATGCGATGCTCTAAATTGCCCCGGTTGTGTGAGTGAGTGTGTGCAGCGATGGATTGGTTCCTTGTCTGTTCCTTTATGGCTGATGTTTTGGTCACTTTTGCATTTCTGCATTTTAATTTGTCTTGAGGAATTTCCGCTGAAGTTGGATCAGCCTGTTATTTGATTTTCTACTTTGATTTTGAGTATGATTCCAAACCCAAAGCTTCGTGGGATAATAATTTTGATTTACATTTTAATGATTTTTATGTTTTTATTTTCTTCTTAACACAGTCCACTATCTACTAATTAAAGATTTTCAACTGAAATATTTTATTCACTGAGATTTAGGATGTGTTATTTTAGTTTTTCCTTTATTTTGTTTATTTTTTGAGCAGTGTGTGTGAGGGGTTGAATGTTTGCATCAAAAATTAAAAACATGGAGGGACCGAGAGCAAATGTTTTTGTTTTGTTTTGAATGTTAAAACTGTTTATAAATTTCCGGAATTTATAATCAACATATGTTAACGATGCAGGAAAAAGTCATTTTTTAACTGGCTTTGAGGTGGTGCTTCTGTGCGACTAAGTTGGGAGGATTTGGGAGATTTGTCAATTAAGGGCTGACTCGCATAGTTGTTACTGAAAAACTGAGTTTCAATGAAACAATTTTAATATTATTTGTCACAAGTTCGACATTTTAAAAAAAATGCAAAATTTATGTTTCATGAAAAAACGTATATTCAACATTCTGTTGTAATAAACCATGCCAAAACAGTACAAATATTATAAAATATAAAATGGATGAAATACAACAAAAGAGAAAATATTTTTAAAAACGCAGATGTTTTCTTTATCTGCTAAATAAAAAAAATGTCAAAACAAATTGGTCAAACGTGTGTCCATTATTTCTATGCGATATATATATACTGTATATGTTGCGTTCCATTCGGGCTTTTATTATGTTAGCAGAAAACCGGAAATTAGAAGCTGCATTGAGAAGTCTGGAAAACAAACCCGAAGCACATTAAAGGCAGAATAAGTAACTATTTGCGAATAAACCCGGGCAGTTGTGTATTTAAGGATTCTTGAATTCTTTATTTGTTATCTGATAAAGTGAAATGTAACGCACATCTTGGAAGAGTATGTTTAGCTGAACTTGCTAGCTGCTCGTTGTGTGTTTTGTCGCGTTTAAACCAGCCTTTTGAAGCACAAATTTAGTGTTTATTCTTGTATTGGAGTGTAATTTTGTTTGAGGTTTATTAGTCGGTTGTGTGTTTTGCAGCTGGCTCCTCCACTCCCCGTCAGTATGCCCGCGCTGCTGGAGAGACCGAAGCTGTCGAACGCGATGGCAAGAGCTTTACACAAACACATTATGAGGGAGAGAGAGAGAAAGAGACAAGGTACACACTGCATTAACCATCACAAGTGGGTTACTACTCACATTGTAGTCAAATAAATATAGAAAATCACAATAATGTTGCTCTTAAATGAGGTATAAACGGTGGTGTTCCGGATATCGTGGTTTTAAAAAGTTTTTAAATGTTAGTAAGCTGTTTTGCCTACTGAGTTTACACACAGATACATTTGTCCTCCACATTTAACCCATCCATGCAGTGAACCACATACTTTGAGTGAAGTGACTACACATGCCTGTGCAGTCCTGTATACAGTGCCTGAGAAGCAATTGGTGTTGGGTGCAATGCTCAAGGGCACTTCAGCCATAGTACTAGGTGGGACCGGGAATCAAACTGGGGACCTTTAGGTCTCAACACTGATTCCTTAACCACATGCTTATGACTGCCCTACTTCTGATAGTCATTATGCCCACATGCCAGAGCACTGTGGCTATGACGATAACTGGATGGAACCAGGGTTTCTGCTGGACTGCTAGTGTTTCAGTCCTGATGGATGGGCTCGCTAGACCTATGTAGTATTTTTTACTATGTAAGTGAACCTGATCACCTCACAATCTGTACATGGCTATCCTATTCTATGTGAACTATTCAAGGAGAATGACTGCCGAGGTTTCTTTCTAAAAACAACACATCAGGGAGTTTTTTCTTGCCTCCGTTGCTTCAGCTTGCCCTTTGGGGGTTAAGGCTCATAACACTATAAAACTGCTTTGTGACACTGTACTGTTGTAACATGTAATGTTGTAGAATGTAAGCATTATACAAGTAAATTACTTGTTTGCCCACTTATGATGATCATTGGATTGAAATGGGGTTTAAATACGATATTAGGGCATTTTGATTGAATTGATCATTAATAATAACCTTATAAAACTGATGGTACACAATAAACTAGAAAAAAATGACCATGGTAAACTTAAGGCGACTAGAAATCAGATCGTTAAACTTGTAATCAGTCAGTTTACTCATTTAAGGGGCGAAAAGTAGTCACTCTGCTATTTGATATCATGGTGTGTACCAGATAAATCTCGGTCATGGGTCCTCCAGAAGGATAAAGACTAAAAACAGTTTAGCAGGGAGCTGCAACATAGGAGTTGGAGAACAGTTTTAAACCTAAGAACGCTGGAGCAGTTTGATTGTGATCATTTTGCCAAAGTGTTTGACTGAAATTCCTCTGTGTGTAAGCACAGTAGGCAGGATAGATCACTTTAAAATGTCTGCTGATGATTGAAGTCTCATTTAGAGCAATATGCCTCTGGCGTAATACTTACTAATTTCACACATCTTAAACCAAATGGTATATTAATAAGCAGAAACTAAACATAACCAATAATTTAGCATCTTTTTGATAATCAAGGTTAAGAGTTTGGCATTTCATCAGAAGTGTTTTTTGTAACGAGCTTGTTTAATGAGAGTTGTTGAAACAACTGAAACCTAGTAGTATATTTATAAATCTTCTGTAAACAACATAAAAAAATTACAAATAATTGCAGCATGATTCTGATCAAAACAGATTCTTACACATCATTCATTCTGTCATAACTGATCATCTGTATTTTTTTTACTATATATACACTAAATATTGTATATGTAGTTATAAAATTAGAGAATCTTTACTACGGCCTTACCACTGTCCTCTAAACGTTTTTTTTTCATCCTGAGTTATACTCACGAATCACGATGTTATTTGCAAACATATCACACACAATATCCTGACCTCGTCGATCAGCCTTTAACATTTGCCTTATCTGATGTAATATAAAAATATGATCTTTGATAAATATTTTTGATTTTTAACATGGATTCCTTTCCTTACACAACTCTGGTTGGATTTGGGATGAACACGAAGAGTGCACTAATATGTACACAGACAGAGGCTAGGTCGAAGAAACCGATGAATTACAGTATATTTTAATGTTTGACATTTGCTTGAATGCACTATACATAAAACGCAAAACAAACAAATTAAAATTTACAAGTTTATTGCTGATTGGTGAAAGACTGGTGAGTAAGTGTCTAGATGGAGGGGCAATATTAGAATAACCATTTACCATTACATTTAGAGAATGTTGTGTATGTTACCTTGATCAGAAGGTTTAACACTGACACCAATTTAGACACTGTTCCATGTAAGGCTTCTGGTCAGTGTCCACAATGAACTTTCTTTTTATTAATGTAAGATTTTTTTAGCTTTTTTTTAGTCTTACACCTATAATTCTCTCCACAGGTAACTAAAACGTTCAGCTTAAACTTTAAAGTACCAAGCCCATCATCAGCCCATCATCCAGCTTTACCATTTTTACTGTGTGGTGGGTGATGTCCTTCAGAAGTGTAATATTTTTGTGCTACTGAGTGCAACACTCCCTATGCATCATCAGCCCCTGCTTCAAAGTTGCAAAATGATGATTACTCTGTGCTCTTAAAGCATAAGCTTACTTTTGGTTGTGTGCAAAATCTGGACTTTTTTCATCCAGTATGCGATTAAGTGTGATGTTAAAACAGTGTGGAAAATTAGAAATACAGAATATGGAACAGTTTATTTTGACTGGTCATCAGGACATTCTTTTCCCCACTAGCATAATAATTTATTTGCTTCGGTGTTGGGACCACAAGCCACCCCCACCCAAAACCCCTTCATGAGATTACTCCTTACATTAGTGACAATTCATTGTACAGTACTGCATCAATTCTCCATTTTACGAATAAAAACACACCAAAATTGCATTATGCAAGTGCACCAACAAAAAAGCATATCGTACTACAGACTAAAGAAAATCCAGTTTCTTTTGAAAACAAATTAGTAAATTTGAATCCAAGTTTAGAGTTATATGAGAAATTATATCTAAGTGGACATTTTGCCTCGATATTCAAAAGAAACAGACAAGTGACAACCAACTTATGTGTAACTTATCTAGTGGAAAAGCACTGGGGTGCAAATGATTTTGCCAGGACTGCGTACAAATGCACACAGTTAGAGATGGGCTTTAACTAACAGGACTTTTTAGATTTTTTTTTTGCTGCAGTTAAATGTTATTTAAGCAGTCAAAAATGCATCATCAAAATGCTATGACATTTTTTATTAACAATTTAAATTACTAAAATTGAATTTAATTTAAAATTTACAAGGTTAACATTTATTGTTTATTTTACCAAATTTTTCTCTTTCTGTACCTTGACCTGTTTTTAGAGGAGGAAGAGGTGGATAAGATGATGGAACAAAAAATGAAAGAGGAAGAAGAGAGGAAAAGGACAAAAGAGTTGGAGGAAAGAATGTCCTTGGAGGAAACAAAGGAACAGGTGGGACATTTAAAAGTAGTGTGGAAAGCCAACAATCTTACTATGTTTTAAATTTGACACCCTGTTGTTTTTATGCGGGATGCAGATTTCTGACAATATTAAGCATAATAAGATGCAGAAAATGAGAAAAAAATATAGAAGAAAAATAAAGGTAAACTAATGGTTTAGAAAGTCATTTTTTAAACATATTGCTAAGAGTTAAACATACACATCATGTTTTAAAATCGAAACATAAGTGTATTGTCAGTCACTTAAAATATGATTATATCCTGTCGGTAGTAAAACAAGCGTTTTGTTTACTTTTAATTTAATTATTTCCCCATTGGATTGCATTTTATCTATTATGTTGTTACGTTGTTCTTTTTATACAGGATTTATTTAATACATTTCGTTTATATAAAAAAAATTGACCTGATAAGTTTATACTAACGCTTTTATCCAAAGCGACTTACACATATCCCAACATCATTGAGTTCAGAACACACTCCCCGATGCAATGAAGGTAAAGGGTACTTTTGGTATATCTTGGATTTGAACCACTGAGCTACCACACCCTTACTTAAAAGCTGGTTGATACATTTCCAAGCCAGCTTTCAGATTTAATACATTTTGTGATTGTAGAATTATATTAAAGCTAAAATTGCAATTGGACTAAATGAATAATGCAAACTTTGTTGTTCATTAAAGAAGAGCCTAACACAGACAATACTTCTCTACAAATGATACGATAACCTTTATGTAGTTTCTACAGCTTATGCATATAAAACACTTGGCATAAACGGAAGGTTTGCTATATTATAATTATAGTATTTCAGTAATATATTTGTACTGTGCTAAGGTGTCACATAAAGTAAGCTTTTCTAGAATTAGATTATATTTATTAACATGCTGAGCAACAACACCAAGATGTTACCACATTTCATGTTCTTTTTAAATTTTTTTTTTTTTTTTTTTTTTTAATAAATTACTGACTGTGACACTTTTAAATTAACATTTAAGCAATATTTAAATTAATATATATTATAAAAAAATCCTAAATCGTTTTTTTCACTCGACTTGTGTTGCATGTCATTTTGTTCTTTTATAAGAAATACAGGAATTGTTACTTTAATGTCAGTTGATGAAGGACGTGAATTGTTTGGGTGTTTAGAAAAGCATGTATATTCTGTAAAAAGTAAGGAACTTGTGAATTAATATTTGTGTATTATTAATGATTTGCACGGTCATATGGGGTGTTTTTGAAATCCTAACTTTTAACGGTCAACAGTTAAGCATGTACATAATGCCAAGAGTGTTCTAGGATTCAATTTTGGTCTGAGCAGTTTCCCTTGTATCATGTACAAATTCAGTTAGCTTTTAAGATGCAGCTACCACAGGGAAACAGCACAATGACACACCTGGAGACCAAATAGCATTTATAACTCTGGAAGGGCTTTTAATACAAATCAAACCTAGTATGTGAACCAGTCTGTAGCCTGTTCCCATCATCTGATAACCTCAAATTATTTGCATATCTATGACCTACATAGAAACTTTGAAGTGTTTTAAGGGTTATATGGTCAAACCCTGGCCATGGGCTTGCTCTCTTGCTCATGCTATTGGGCTCTCTATCCTCTTTCTGGACTTGAATGCAAGGCCTGGCCAACAGCGCTACTCCGCAGCTGCGTGGCCGGCTCCCCTAGTTCTTTTCTTCTTAGCATAATAGTCTTTCAAGCAGAATTACCCCGACAAATCTCCTTTTGCAATACAAGGCATCATGGGAATTGCAGGAACTGTCAAAGACACAAAAAAATTGAGATCGGCGCAAATGTCAGTAGAATGTAACAAAAAACTACAAGGTGTAAACCGAATAAAGATAAAAAAAAAAAAGTGGCAATCAAGGCAAAGGCATTTCCACATCACTTACTAAACAGCAGTAAGGGAGTATTTCTCTAACTACTAACTACTCAAGACATTGTTCAAACCAGACACATTATAATAAAGAGACAAGACAAACTTATTAAAACAAATATGTTAATAGTAACTTGTATTAAAGCAAATATTTTAACAAAGCCAATCATTGGCTACCAAGAACCAAATGCCGCCTAATACAGACCTTCAAGCAGCAGCAGTTTGTGTGTTCAATATGACCAAAAAGACACTAACCCTGTGCAATGTCTACATCCCACCAACATAATCCAGAAGTAGAACTAGACAGACTAGCAGAACAACCCCCACCCCATACATATTACTTTTTGATTTTAATGGACATAACCATATTTGAGGGGAGCCAAAACATGAATACAAAAGGAAACGTAATCGAAGAGTTTATAAACAATCATGGACTCTGCATAATAAACAAAGAGGAATATACATACCTTCACCCAGGGCATGAAACCTACTCCATTATCGAAACCTACTCCACTATCACATATTGCAATATGTGAACCTAACCTGATTTTGAAATATTGCTGAATAGTAGGGGACAATCTATGCGGAAGTGACCACTTCCCAATATTTACAAACCTAGTGATAGAACAATCAACACAAACAATACAACTATGTAGACTAGAAAAAAAAGATTGGTACACACTATAAAAACTATGTGTAGAAAAAGTAAGTAAAACACCGAAAAACATTAAGGATCAAATTAGATGGTTCACTGACACACTTAAAAAAAGAAAATAGCACAACAAACCATTCCACGATCAAGACCAAAGAAAAAAACAGAACCCCAGGTTTGACGAAAAGTGCAGTTCATGATCACAATCATGCTGAAAAAGTCTTTAATCGACAACCAACCACCAAAAACCTATACAAACTGAAGGTATCTGTGGCTAGGGACCGAAGAACCATCAACGAAAGCAAGACACAAAGCAGGAAGTATTTTTTAAACATCATCACATCAAGCACTCCCAACACAAAAATTTGAAATCTACTAAAAATAATGAAAGGAAAAGGAAATCAACTGCGACTCTACTTACTAAAGCAAAGGAAAAAATACCCACAAGTGAAGGAGTGATTGTGGAATGGCTAGCGACAGCATTTGAAAGGGTATGTACCAACAACAATTCCTCACCCATTTTTCAAAGACTTGACGTCGGGGGGAAAAAAAGGGATAATCTTACAAACGGAAAATTCAGAACCTTACAATCAGGACTTTATACATAAATAGTCATAAAAAACCCATAACACAGCAACTGGACAAGATGAAATACACTGAAATGATAAAACTGCCTCCACTATTATTAAACATTTTTAACCAAATTTGGGCTACTGGAGACTTTCCAGAACAATGGAGGGAGGCAATTATCCCCTTACCTAAACCAGGAAAAAAAGACCACAGTGACCCATGTAACTACAGGCACCAACAAGTGTCTTATGTAAATGTCTTATGTGCTTATGTAAAACAATTGAAAGGATGGTTAACAACAGGAACAGTCACATCATTGATGAATCGTAGAGTCGTTTCCGCAAGTGAAGAAGCACCCTAGATTATCTGATAAAGATCTAATCCTTCATTCGTGATGCGTTTTTCATTCTTTCTGAAAGGACATGCTGTTATGACATGCTTTGACATAGAAAAAGCATACGACACAACCTGGAGACACGGCATTCTGGAAGACCTGAAACGAGCCAATCTGAACGGCTGATTACCAATGTTTATTGCAGCCTTTCTTTCACAGGGAACCATCTTATCAGTGACCCTCTTAACCTTAAAATTAATGAAGTGACAGGTGATTCCACAGTACGCCCTGTGTAGCCTACATGTACACGACCTATGTATCGGATACAGATGGAGTTATATGCCAGTCATTGAAAGAAAACTCCAACTACACTGTATTTTGATCACATCATCCTTTTTGTACATGTTGTCCTACTCCATGCTGTATAGACTTGAAAGCCAACTACAAATTAAGTAAAAAAAAAGACTACAAAATTGTGATAGGGATGCAGCAGTCTTAAAATTGCCAAACTGGAGTATCAAAAACCACAAGGTGTGTAATACCCAGGGACATGGCCAAGGTAAGGAAGGTCCACCTTTAAACAAATAAAACAAGATAAAACGTCAAAACTGGACCAAGAAATGTCTTCGGACTGATTTTTCTAAGGTTTTATGGACTTATAAAATGAGTGACTTTATGGGCCAGATGGATGGGGCCGAGGCTGGATCAGTAAAGGGCAGAGAGATCCACTCTAACTCAGATGCCAGCAAGGTGGAGGTGGTGTACTGGTATGGGCTGGAATCATCCTTGAATATCCATGGAGAAAAAGAAAACCCTCCACCCAGAACCTCTAACTATACAGCTATACATACTCTCTAAATGGCAATAAAATATATTGAGAGATTAGGAATACAAAAGGCCCTAATATGCACCGACTCATTGTCCTGCCTTCAAGCAATGAAATCAATGTCACTGACCATCCAAAACTAAATAACATAATTGAAAAACTGTAAACACTTTATTCACAGAAATGCCATATAATCCTGTGCTGGATGCCAGGACACTGTGGTATTTCAGGAAAAGTAAAAGTTTACCAAATAGCAAAAAGAACTACCGGAGGAAGACACCTAAACTACAAACTCCCACCCAGATATGAAACAAGAGCTCACAAACTATGTAAAAAAATATCTGGCTAAAAAATTGTGTAAAACAAAAGCAGAACAAGCTCTACAACATCCACCCAAACATCCAAGTACAAACAAAACCATTAACTGGAGGGAAATCCGAACAGACAACATGCACAAGATGCTGCATTGGACATACCCATTTAACACACTCACTCACGCCTGATGAAGGTAGAACAGCCACCAATACGTGACACGTGTAACACATAAATAACTATTGAGCACATACATACTTACAAAATGCACAAAATATAACATAGAACAACAGACTGGCAATACCAGCCCAGGACATTTTCAACAAAACCAAATCAGAGACTATAATCAAATCTCTAAAAAACACAAGACTCATATTTTAAATGTATTACAGCTTAACCAAGAACATAAAGAAACTAACATAAAGACTACTATCAAATCATTTATGTAAACTTTGTATGTAAAAATATCTATCCTTCCGTGAAAATGACTAACGTATAAACATGGCTTTAAACAACCAACCAACTGACATTCCATCACTATTACAGGTTCAAAAGATGGGAGAGAAATTGCAGGGCTTACAGGAAGAGAAACATCAGCTTTTCCTGCAACTTAAAAAAGTTCTTCATGAAGAAGAAAAACGTAGGAGAAAGGAACAAAGGTGAAAAATTATTTATTTATTTGTTTATTTATTTATATATCTATATCCCTGTGTTCTGATGACCAATTTGGTATATTTGTTTGCTAATGTTGTGCCAACATTGTAAACCATTGTCATTTTTAAATATTCTGTTTACACCATCTTTATATACTTACAGTGATATTACAACCCTGACATCAGCCAATTACCAACCCAGTATAACCCTGCATTCAGGGCAGCACCTGCTTAACCTTCAAGGTAAATATCCACTTACTGAGTGGTAAAATAGTTGTGTTAAATGACTTGATGCACAGTGTACACACATTAAAGCAACTAAAATGACAAGGGGAGTTACTGCAGATAACAGTAGCTATAAATTTAACAGATAAAATAGCCCAAACAGAAAACAATATGGAGGTCTTTTGGTTACAACGTACTTCAGTTACTGTATTTGTATAACATCTTTTTAATTTTTCACAAGACATCCTCAAATCTAACACCAAATTTACTGGAATCCCAGCAAGCACCGATGGCTGTCTATAAAGTGCAAATGTTAAAAAATTTATAAATAAATTGAAAACATAAATACATATTGGTTTTAATTATTAAGAAGCCTCATGGAAAAAAAAAGAAATTACTTATTAACCTTTAAATAAATTTAACATGCATATAGCATGTTAATGACATCATAAAATGGGTTGTTCCATTTTCTAGCCATAACATTCACAATCTTTCACTTATGGTCAAGGTTCATTTAAAAAAAACAACTGGATTATGTCACCCAAGGTGATTTTTATTAGCAATTTTTGCTTTCAGTCAACGCATTTAAGAATGTTTTTTTTATTATATTGTAGTGGTGGCTATTTTATAATATCAATAAGGCATTCGAGGTTGTGCATTATTACAATAAACCACGGTAAAGAGGTGTAATGGCACTTTGCTTGCGCGCTGTACCTAATAACACCTCTTTCCTGTGATTTATTTATAATAATGCATGCTCTCTCATATCTTATTGCTTTAATTAATTACTGTGATGTGACTGTGATGAGTCTGCACACTTGAAAATTACTTGTGCTGTACAATAGCATGATAAAAAACATTTACTTTGATAAAATATGCTTTTGTACAATATTGTGACTTTATATTTTTTTAAATAAATAATTTCCTGTGGTAAAGCATCTACATAATTTATATCGTAAATCACATTATATACTTGGTGATAACAATTTAAAACATAACATTTTAGTTGTATTATCTGTCCAATCTTAACAGTAAAATGAAATTCCAAAAAAAATTAACGTGCAATTAACATTTGAGCGTTGAAAAAGTAAAACATAAGCCAAAATGTTTCCTGGGACATTGTTCCTTTTTTTTTTTGTTTTTTTTCAGGTGTTATAGGAATAATTTTGGCATTCCAGTTAATGCATTTTTTTTCTTGTGTTCCTAACATTAAAGTTTTTAATTAAAACAAAGTGATTTTAACAAGGCATTTCCTGTCATTGTGTTTAGGCAGTCCAGTGAGTAGCAGTAGGACTGGCGGTCTGCTGGAGCGTGGAAAACAGTTATTTCAAACACCTGGTATCCCAGTGAGTCAGGGCTGTTGTTGTCTCACTGATTTACAAAACTGAAGGCATATACAGGTGAAATTGTCTCAGCAGGTGTCTGATGATCACTTCATTGTTTTTAGGGTCGTCACTTTCCCAGTCAGTCTACCTTCACGCCAGGCTCTTCTGAGCATGCTCAGTTCTCAAGCAATCCTACAGTTCACGAAGTGTTTGCAGTCTCACAAGCTCAGCACCCCTCTACGTATGGTCCAACAGCATCTGTCCCAATCAGCTTTTCAGCATCCCCGATCAGAGGTATGTTTGATTTTTGCCAGAGTGAAATTTGACAAATGAGATTTTTAAAGCTGGACGTCTAAAAAATACATTGTGAAGATTGTTTTTTATTTATTTTGCTGTTTTTTTACCAGCAGCACAGACAGGGAATCATCAGGAATCACTGTACTACTGGCTTAGTATCAGAATAAAGCAGTGGCGGGGCATTAGGGCCTTCAAAGCCTTCTCTGAAGGCCTAAAAAAATTTGCATCACAGACTGGTGTTAATAATATTTTGTCTATGAAAACATATTAAATATACTTTAAAATCTACGGCTCGCGCATAGTGAAACATTTTTTTTGTTCTGTGCTGCTAAAACTCAATATATTCTCTATGCATGTATCAACACCGTATAAAATAGGAATGCATCGATACCATTTACATGCTCGTGTACTTGCACTTATAAGTGCAAGACAATAAATTAATTAAAATAATGATCATACAAATTTTCCATGGCATGTTTAACAAATCAAGAATACTTATACATTACATTACATTTAGTCATTTAGGAGTCACTTTTATCCAAAGTTACCTATTAATGAGATGACAACACAAGTTAGTAGTTTAGGAAAAACCAGCTAAACTGCTGTCCTGTCAACCCTGCACATTAATTGTTCTGGCTGTTTATTAATTTATTTTTCGTTTATTGCTAGTGTCTGTGTAAGCAGTTTTGAGAAGTTTCTTAAAAATTCTGAGTGACTCAGCTTTACAGATGGTGTTGGGAAGATCGTTCCACCATTTAGTGGTGGTGATTGAAATGTAGTGAGACTTATTTCATCAACGTTTATATGGTCATATATATAGCCCATCATGTTTTAAAATTTTTGGGATACTGTGGCTTTGTGCATCATTCTGGAGTGAGAGTTAAAATAGGAAAATGTTAACTAAAGCCTACAGCTCAAAAGATAAGGAGATCCATAAATAAAAGTTTTTAAAATAAGTGGAAGATATTTAGGGATTTTTAAGTCTGCAAAGTAGACTACGAAAGCAACACCAGACCATCATGCCTTATGCTAGAAGAACCAAGATTTTTTTTAAACCACTAACGCATTTTTCAGCTTTTTTTTTTTTTCATAACGCTAATAAGCACAGTTTTCAAATGTTGGATTCAAGTGGCTAATTAAAGTAGTGTACATTTGTTACCAACTTCCTGGCAGTAAACAATACAGGAGTGTTTTTTCAACCTTGAGCCAAGCTTGTTTTTACACACCATGATCTGAAAAAGTTACTAAATGACATATAGGCTTAATGCAGCACATATAATGACAATATAATTTATGAATTTACACTGTGTTCATCAAAACGGGCACAGGTTGCTTACTAAGTTGATATCCTGGCAGGGTTTGTGAGGCACACACAAAGCTCTTAACCCCCACTGCTCTCAGTCTCTCACTGTTTTTTTTTAGTTTTTTTTAGTAGTCATGCTTGAAAAGCTCAGCTCACATAGATATGTTGTGTAAAATGGGAGCAATGTTGAAATAGCTCTATTTCCCGATTGGTCTCTTTGGGGGTTCTTCATAGCCAATCCTGAGTAGGATTTAACAAACGTGGGTAGGATTAACTCATAGAACTTCCAACCGGAAGAAATAAATCTTATACATGTAAAACATAATTCAGAGGTAAAACGGCCGTATAATTCATACATATGCATAAAGCGCTTACCATGAAACTAATATTTTATCCATATGTTAAGCATATAATCGACTTTTTATGTAACAGATTTATAATATTTTAGCGCTTAGAGTTGGATTTTCTTTTAAAAAATAGGTAAAGCACTTGTTATACAAACACATAAATCTGTCTAAAACAACACTGTTATAATTCAATTGTAGATTGAATTACATGTTATAAATGATGATTTTTTTACTTTAAAATGGTGTATGTGATTGATAGTAACAAAAATTAAAAAAAAAAAGTATGCTAGATAAATGATGCAGAATCGATCAGATCGAGAGCCGGTGTGTGGTAGATGCTTAATTACTTAAGTCAGCCTATACTTTTGCAGAGACTCAAAAACGCAATCATTTGTAAACATTTTTTAAAAAATTGCATTTTGTAAACTAAACAAGTACAACTTGGTCAAAATTAGGATTATTTAGAATCTGATACGTTCAGTTTGGCCAACAACAGGCAGAACTCCAGACATGATGGAGCATATGAAAATCGTTTTGGCACAAAAATGACAACTGACTCCACTGATTTCAAAAGAACTGGACGTTAGCTAAAGCATAATCTAAGCCATCATTCATAAAGGTTTAGAAAAACCTAAAAAAAAAAAAAAAAGAAAAAAAAAAAAAAAAGAAAAAGTGAACCTAAAGAGAGCTGTGGGTTTAATTTCCGCATGCATTTTTTTTTGTCATGGGGTGAGACCTGGTGGCTTCAGCTTAATCTATGAAGTACTACTCGCCTAATTAAGCATATGGGGATTTTTTTTTATTTCGCTTTAAGGAGTTTATGTAGGGAAGAAGAAGGTTTATGGACGTCACAGAAATTCAGCCCCGAAAAAACAGTACGATTGTTGTGTTGTATCTGATGTACATTCATAGATTAAAAAAAAATTAAAAGCACAATTCAGGGACCTCATCAGAAAATGATAAACATCTTACAGGAACAAATTTTAAAAAGTCATCATTTTAACAGTAGGGTGAATTTTACAGCTCATCTACGAGCATTACTTGACAAGTCACACAAACTTTTTCCCACATAAATATGTTAAACTATTGTTTACCCTTCCTGAGACTCTAACCACTGTGCCATGATAAAATGATTTTGTTAGCTACACCTACCTCTGGCAGTCACCTTTGCATTATTTACCAGCAGAATATGTTTTGAGCCTTGGAAAACGGTGACCTTTCTTGTTATTACATTTGAAACACTAGATGCAAGAAGCTTTAATAAGGTTAAGAAGAGAATTTAGAAACATTATTTTGACCGTAACACTGTATTTTGCTTCTCTAACAGGCATTTCAATTAAAGTCGCATGCTACTTTTTGTAAAACCGTATTAATATTGTAGACTCTATACAGGTTGCTTTTTCGGCCCAGGATTAGAAGTAAATCGAATTTAAATTTTTATAGCACTGTAGTTTTAGTCCGTTATTCTTATGCTAAGGGAAACCAAAAAGTTATTCACAGTTTAAAAGACTGGAAACTGATAACTTGCAGCTAATCCGTTAATAAAATTGCGAGTCAAAAAGTACACAATTAAACTAAAGTCTTGTAAATGACCTGTCATTTTAAGTGGCACTATATGGTCATGTTTATTTTTAAGATGTATATTCTGTTTTCTATAGGGGCTTCTGCTTTCCAGACCATGCCATATCTGCCTCATCAGCCCCAAGGATTTGCTTTGCACAGCCATTTTCCCTCCCAGTCAGGTATACACACACTCCATTTGTTATAGTCTAGCCACTGGCTTTTAAAATCTGATCACTAATATTGTTTTGTGTTGCTGCTTATCTTGACAGGATACATTCCCAGTGCCAGCATTCCTCTTCAGAAGCAGCTTGAACATGCCAACCAGCAGTCTGGCTTTACTGACTCGGTAAACAAAAAAAGTTCCCTACTGGGTCTACTTTTCTGTGATTTACAGGGTTTAATTACTGTAAAAAATGTTACAGGCAGTTGAAGGGTATAATCATTGTTTGAAACTGTACAGTATATTAAACCTCACATTCTACAGTTTAAATCTATTTCAAACATTGACTTAGCACAGCTAAACGCCTATTACGATTTATAGCTGCCTACAGAAAAACTGTGTGTAAGAGACGTTAGTTCAAGGGATGAATGGAGCAGTGACTATGACTTTTAAAATATTGTGCATGTGGAAGTAGTTGTTTTGGAGGCTCTTGTAGTATTTGCTTAATTGAATGCAAATGTACAATTAATAGCCTAGTGTGGCTATAGTACAATTAATCTTCTGGTGTCCTGCTTTTCCTCTAACATATTAGCTTTTCTGTCATGTAGTTATTTGGGGTATTAACCATAATTGTATTCTAAATATTAATTTTGAACTGGGTAAGACGACTTTTTCTGTCCATGACATAATTGTATTAAGCTTGCATTTTAATTCTTATCAACATTTCTACATATTCATGATGTATCCAAATCTGTGTCTGTAGGGTGCTCTGAGACCCATGCAGGCACTGCATGTTAGTGCAGCAGGACTACTGACTTCACCTACACTGTCTGTTCAGATTCCTACAGCAAAAGTAAGTTCAACAAGTGTTTTTAGCTTTTTATTATTTCCATGGTAGGGTGGAACAGTTTTATAGTCCTTTAAAAATAATAGTACTCAAAAAAGGATGTTAGAATCACTTTTCAGGTGATTCTACTAAGTGAAATGTATTTCACTTAAAGAAATTTCACATTGTGCTATTAGAAGTAAACCTATTGTTATAATATATTTTTTTAAACTACCTGTTAGGCTGCACCATTAATGTCATCAGTTAATCTTGAGTAGCCATTTTTTTCCCTTGGCTAGTAGACATAACTGTCCCACACCTTGCTAAAAGCATTCTGTTTAAAACTGACTGTTTCATTGGCTGCATTTAAGAGCACGTTATCAATGCAAGTGCGCCCTCAAAGGTCCACTGCACATACATACAATGTGCTTACTCTTATTAACTGTTTCACACTTTATTAGCTTCACTACCAAAATGTTCAGGTTTCCTGCTTTGGGCTGTTGCATAAACATGTTCTTCATTGTGGACATAGATGTGAACTGAAAATGCAAATTACAAATATTGTAACAATAAAAAACAATGTTGTAATAAAGCCAGTATTCGGAATGTGGCATTCAGACAGGAAAGAGCTTTCATTCAGACATCACAAGACCGTTGTGATGCTTATGTCTCTGAAAGTAATCATGCATATTCAAAATTATTTTCAATCAAAAGCATACAAAATTTAATGCAACTATACACCAACCATTCAGTTACTGGATGAATCATAGTTTCTGTTACAAGTAATATTTCTTTATAGCAAAGAATTGTAACTGTAGTAAAAGAGAAAAAGACCCAACAGTCAGGACATGCATGCCATTCTAATTTAATTATTAATTAAAAGAGGTTTATTTGTTAGTGGTTCATTTGGGGAACACATTCATTCTGTGGAAGTACAGGTGTCAATCCTGGTCCTTATTTGAGATTGCCAGCTTGCCGTACTGGTTGGTACGCATTTGGTATGCATTTTCATTGACATACTGTTGAGACTTGGTCATACATTGTTTAATGAACATACTTTAAAAGTTGCCTGGAAAGGGCAAACACACAGGAAATTGAGCAATTTATGTTGCTTAGGCAAAATTACCTTAAATATGTTAAAGTGGAAAGCAAAATCTGAACGATGCTAAAGGAAAAAGGAAAATACTGTTTGAATGGATAAAAAAATGGCCAAAATGGCAAAGACTTAGCCTGTAATCACCTCCAGAAATATCAAAAAGCTGAAGTTGCCAGTGAGTACTGCTTCAGAGTATGATTTAAATGAAGCAAAGTTGCAAACAAAAACAAAAGTCCTGTTTGTATTAAAATAATAAATAACCTATATAGGTTCAAATAAGTCAATGAACACACTGATTTACCCAAATTAATAATGAAACGGAGTGTAATATTGAAAGCAAGGTAGTTCGATATGTTGCCTGCAGACAATGTTGGACTACATTTGAGCTGGAAGTTTAACACACAGTTCTCTGTAAAGGCAGTAAAGCATTGCGGTAAAAAAAAAAAAACATGTGTATGTTTCTCATAACATGGTTATGGGCCTATTTATTACTTATGAGGATCATGGTTAAACCTTATTGAATTAAAATACTTGATATCTTATTTAAAAAAAAAAAAGAAATGCCTTTTGAAATGGGTGGTTAAAACAATGACCCAGAACATGGCAAACAACATCTTGGCTATAAACAAACAAAGCTAGGGTAAGGGAGCTGCCAGCCCAATCCCAAACTCAGTCCCATAAAGAATGTGTTGGGTGATTTTGATTTATTTGTTTTTTGATTATTTTAATTTTTATAATAAATACCCAAAATGAAGAACAGGAATACAGTCCAATCGTCCTCAGCTGGAATACCTGTCAACAGGTGGCATAAGTTGGCTTAATGCAACCTAAAATGCCAAGCAGTTTTCAGTAACAATGTTCATACCTGTAAATGGTAGTAATACAAAGCAAAGTAATTTAAAAAAAATATTTTTTCATATGTACCTAATTTTGTATGATGCTGACTGTGTCCAAATTACTCATATACACACTAACCTCTCTACACCTGTTACTGCTATAGAAAATGGTCTGAAAACACCAAATGCATCTATATAAATGGATAAAAAAAATAATAAAAATTAAAAGGTGTACATAGTATAGTGGCTAATGAGGTTAATGCAAAGCTTTTTTGTTTTTATTAAACAGGCTCCATTTCAGAGCTCACCTCAACCTGCTTCTCGACATGCTTTTCTCCCTCATTCACAAGCAGGACAGAGATTTTATCACCACAGCAAGTAACTTCTGCCATAAGAAGCAAATAACAAAATTGTAAATGTATTATGTAGTTACTGATTATGTACAGTGTTTACCATTTTTTTTGTTCATTTTGTAATACTTATAGGCTACAAATTTTAACTATTACGCTGAAGAAACTCTGATCTGATTTTCTGCCTTATTGTTGACATCTTTTAATGGTTGTGTCAACAGGCCGAATCAATTTCATATTTGGTCTTACATCCAATACTATCTTATTTGTGATTGTGACTTTAGATTCAAATTGAATGGACTTTACAAATGTGCATGCACTTAGCCTTTTTTTATGAAAAGTAACACTCTAAACTCACATCTCAGGGGATATATAATCGACGAAACAATCGATTTCCGGAGATGGCCGCTAATGATGCATTTTGTTTTGGAGTGAAGCAGTACCTTGTGACAAAACATATCAGCATTCACAAGTGTATAGTTCTTGAGGTCATGTATTCACACTGAACCATTACAGGTGACTTGGGTAAATAAATGTTAACTATTAAGAGCAGCATATCTGAGTGGAAAATTAAAGAATAGTTATGTTGCCCAGTTTGTACATAGAATGTGACTTTTTAAACTTTTAGTCCTGTATGAAGCCATGGCAGTGACTGTTCTTGGTTATTTTTTTCATTTTTTTTTTTTTTTACTTAAAATAAAACCTTCCAGAAAGACTCTGGTTCTTGTTGTTGCAAAATTGATGCAGTTAAATCCAATTACATATTCTTATCATTGCAGTTGTAAAGGCAGTTTCTAGCCATACTCATTTTACACCATGTCATTTTATTTACAACACAAAATTTTATTCCTTCATTTACAACACAAAATTTTATTCCTACATTCCTACACAATGGTACCCTTTTAAAAAATGTAATCCCTTTGATAAATTATTATTCAAAAATGACATCTAATAAATACATTTTTTATATAAATGTGTGTACCCACAACAGTCTTTTTTTTATTTTTAGAAAGTCTGTATAAAACCTATTGGGAATATTTATGTAGGTTTGACTACATAATAAAAACACTTGAAATATCAGCCATAACTTCCAGACTTACTGGGCAGATTTACTAGAACATGAGGTGACGAGCCAATTATTTTATTTATCCGTTGATGGAAGATCACACAATACAGCAGTAATGTGCAAAAACATGAGAGTTAAAAATAATTAAATGTAATGAACGTACCTCAGAGCAATGCAGTTGCAAGCAATAATTATGATTTGGGATCAGAAAGGGTCCTTAAATTTGATTGGCTGTTACATTATTGACAATGCGCTTCACTGGCCGCTTCAGATTCATTTTGTTGTGTGATATACTTTTCCCTTTTTTTATTTATAAACTGCGTTCTATAATTTTGCCACTAGATGACCGTGTCTGATTCTTTGAGAAACCGGAAACCTGTTACGCAGCGATTAGCATTTATTTTAAAAATCAGATAAGGTTACAAACCGGAAGAGCAGTTTATTACCAAGTTTGCTTTCAATAAATGCATTTATGAATCAAACATTGTTTGTTTTTTATTATAGTGTCTTTGTAACTTTTTAACAAAAACAATAAGGACTAGTGCTTTAAGGAACATCATAGGGATGAGCACCCTAAAGGGATATTGTAAAATGTATGTTTATTAAGCTGTGCCAAGAATTGCAATTACTACTTATTATTGTACTAATAAATAAAAATATTTTGTTTCGTTCAAAACATGTAATATAAGTGTGGCAGCTCAGTGTTTAGGATGATTGGGTTAGAACCCTCAACCTTCAAATTTATAGCCCAGAGTCCACCAAAGTTCCAATGCCTGAGCCAGACCCTCAACTCTCATTGCTCCAAAGGAATCAATTGCTGATCATTTTGGGGAAATTGTCTTCTTAATGACAGTAAAATCTAAAAAAAAATTAAGTGCTTAAGAATGTTTTAACAAGTCAAACAGAAAATGTGCTTGTATTTGTTTAAAAATTAATGTTGTTTCTGGGTAAAAATTAATACAATAAAAATCACATTCAACACCAGATAAAAACAAATGTCATCACTTAAACAATAAGGCATTGTCCGTTTAAGTTTCAGGATCTCTCAAGTTCTGCTACTGGCCTCTTAAGATTATTAAAAAGTGGTTTTCATAACCTTGTCTTTTAAAGGTGTGAAGTAACGGCAATATAACTGTGTATTACTTTCTAGAACGTAATTGTGTCTTGGCCTCCAGTAGTATGTAGCTTCATGTAATCAGTACATCTGCATTACAAAGCATACATTTATGATTAACTTGAGGCTTATTGCTTTCTTTTAAAACCACTTCCTTAAATCTGATTGGCTGAGCCGTTTGTCCAGCCGACTAACAGTATTTGACATTATTGACAATAATTCACACCTGACCATGTCACATTCATGCCTGACATTATTTTCACAATTTGGTTATAGTATTTGTTTGTTAAAAAAACTGGAAACCTGTTGCTCAGCATTCACTTTAAAAACTGGGCTGGATTATGCCATGGAAGACCAGTTTATTAACAATTTTGCATTTGATAAATGCATTTATGAATCAGCCTTGTTTTTTTTTTATTATAGTGTATTTATTTTATAAAACCAATAAGGCACTTGAGGAATATATCACAGAAAAGGGCTGTAATTGTACTCTGCTTCGTGCCTAATAACGCCACATTTTTGTGATTTATCCACAATAATACACTCCCTCTCATGCTTAATTTATTTAATCTGTAGGCTGCAACACCATTCATTTCTAGAAACATTGCCATTGTTTAAATTTCACCTGCACATGGATCAAAATTCTAAAACCGTTTTAAGACTACAAATACTTTTCAAGTTGAGTTTGAAACGGCTTTTTATTAAATTCAAATGTTGAGCTTGTCTTTATCAACTTCTTTTGTACAATGACGTCATAAATGCCCATCAGACAGTGGAACAAAAGGCAACATGTATGAACTCTTTTAATATTAGGGTAGGGGAGTTCTGTTGGTTTAATACAAGCTGTCCATCACAGTCAGGGAACATAAAAAGTTTTGATCATGTAATACAAAAGCAAAAAAAAAAATAGTTTTATCACCAAGTAAAACCATCTGTAGAGAGGGTTCGGCCCAGAAGAATAGGTTCATAAATAGTCCTTCAATGTCACATCTAGCAAAGAAGTCTTAGTGAATGGTGGGACATGTAAGACAATTGCATTATCATAACATGAGTATCTGATCATACTGATGCCAAATTCTTGTTTAACAGTCTGTTTTCTTAAGGGCATTTGTCAAACTGATCAAGCTTTCCAAAATGGTTCTGAAACCATTCTACATGAAGTAATAAACTAACTGACAAATTCTAAGTGAAGCTAAAACAAACACCTTCACTTCTTACCGTATTATATATATCTCTTTACACCAGGTCACGATGGCTTCCCTTGGCTTTGTATTTTGACTATAATACTAAGAACTGGCTGAACTAAAAAGTCTAGACCATGTCCTTTTATAACCTTCAGCGTTAGAATGGAAGGGGGGGGGAGGTTAGACTGTGCTGTAAAATTAGCCACACAACATTGTACACATATGTACCATCCCAGTGTAAAGTGGTAGCATACTTACAAAAAGAAACCAAAAATGGCAAGTAATAAAGAACATGAGAGCAGCTACACTCTTGGTAGTAAAATACACGTGCCTATACAAGGGCAAGGAATCTCTGCTCATTACACTTCTCATTACAGGAGAGCCATAAGCCCATGTGTCATTCTGTATTCCTTTTCTAATATATACATTCAAAATAGTGTTGAGTAATGTATATTCAATGTATGTACAAAGATATTTGTCTATTTGCGACACTGTTCAATGGTTTATTTTTTTTCTAATTGCCCAACCAAACGAGGCTATTAAAGTACATAAAGAGGGGCAGAGAACAAATAAACGAATAAAAAGAAAAATTGGGAAATAGCATTGCTGAGCCGTATTTCTCCCCCTCTGTCCAGGTCCAGTGCATCTTGCAAATACCTGAGAAATAAGTGACAGAAAAAAGGGAACAGGAAAAGAAAAAACAGGCAGGAGGAATTTAAAGTGAGCAAAAGGCTAAAACTGAAGTAAAAACAATAGATTAAAACAAAAGATTTGGGAAATGGGTACCAAATATCTTGGGTCTACGTAACCACAGATTAGCACAAATGCTGCCATATAATTGTGACATAATTTGTTATAAAACAAGTAGTTTCAGTGCCTAAATTTGATTAGCTGTGCCGTTGATCCAGCCTTGTCTTTATTGACAATAATGCACACACCTGACCGCTTTACAGTCGTATAATGTGATATACGAACTGCGTCCTGTACTTTAACCACTAGATAGCAGTATCTAATTGTTAAAAAAACTAAAACCTGTTACTCAATGGTTAGCGTTCAGTTTAAGAGCCAGACTAAATCACATCGTAGAAGACGTAGATGTTCATTAACGATTTTGCTTTCAATAAAACTTTCAAACCTAGTTTTTTTAAATAGTTTGTTAAAGCAATAATGCACAACTTTGAGTGCCTTATTGTGTGTTTATAATTTATTCACAATGATGCATGCCTGCACGATTTCTTATTGCTTTAATATACTACCCTAAAAATAACATTTCAATCTATTCACCTGTATCAAAAATCAGCAGCAATTATCAAATTTATGTAGGCATTCACTCTTTTTAGGAAAAGTTGAGTAAAACTGTTCATTCTGTTAGATTTATGGCTTAAAAAGTACTTAAACATAGATTTAAACTTTTTTAGGTCAGGAATTTTCAGTCCAGATGTTAGTTCTTTGTGAAATGGGTAGTTTCGGTCCTTAAATCTGATTGGCTGAGCCAATCGCCAATAAGCCACTTGTCTAGCTATGACATTCACAATAACCCACATCTCCTACTGCTTCACATTTGTATAAATGCGCGATATAAAATATATTGTGCTCCTGGACTTTTTTATAAACTGCATGCTGTAATTAAGCCACTAGATGGCAGTAATTGATTAGTAAGGCAACCAAAAATCTTTTGACTTGTGTCAGGGTTAATAAAAAAAAAAAAAGACTGGATTATGTAGTGGAACGAAAGTTTATTACCAATTTTGCTTTTAGTCGAAGCATTTATGAATCAAACATTGGTTTTCTTATTACAGTGTGTTGGTAACTATTTTATAAATGTAATAAAACACTCGAGGTTGTGCATTATTGTGAATAAACCACGGAAAGAGGTGTAATGGTTTATTCCCAATAATGCACAACCCCTTATTACTATAGTAGGTGTTTTTTCCTGTTTAGACAGGATTGGTATTTTTTACTTTACATTTACGTTTTCACAATACTTTTTTTTTTTTTTAAACAAATCCACTAAAAATAAACAAGATGGCGTAGGGAAAACCTGTTTTACTCCTATCCAAAAATTTTAAATAATATTGGATATTAGAACAATTGGTTTAAAAAAATTGATGGCTCAATATTCAGAGCTCTTCTACTATGAGCTTCTATATGCAACTATATGTTGTATCTGCCAAGAACCTTTAAATAATCTGTTTTAGGTGTTGATCAGCTCTAAGATTTTTTTTTGCCATATAAAACAAAACATACATCACCAGAAGTTTATTTTCATATAAAATTATGAAATATGTATTAATGTCTATTCATACTGAATTCCTATAACTTTACATTCTTCTTTTTCACTAACTAAAATATGTCAAAGCTAAAATATATAAAGTTTTTTAGACAAAACAAATAAGCATTCAAACCAAACACAAAGTGAATAACGTACAAACTAAATGAATGTTAAGTGACCGGCGGAACAGGGGAAACGCTGGCAGAGCAAATATGAGAGTGACATGAAATTGGTGTTAAAATATCTTTAACTTAACCAGTGCTGTTACTTAAATTGAAGAACAATTTGCAGCGGGCGAATTGATTCATGATCAGAGACAACGACAAACTGCTTAAGTAAGGTGTTTATGTTCATTAGCGGAGACATCTTTAAGCAAACAAGTGAAACTGGAGCAAAGAAATAAAGCATTCAGTGTGAACATAAAATTAAACACAAATTAAACAAAGCACGGAGATTCATTTAATCCTAATTAAAACTTTGTGTCGTCTACAAATGGTCAATAGTTGACGAGCTAAGTTGGACCTCACAATTACAATTGCACTGCCAAAATGGTTTCCCTGTGTGAGAACACACAAAGCTGATTTAATTATCTTGCATCTATTTTATAGTAAATTTATATGATGCATTTATTTTACAAAAATAAACGGAACAGGAGTAAAATAAATTTATTCAAGACATTTTAATTCATGCCACTGTACTAAAAATAAATGATAAGTTTGGGCACCCCTGATCATTTTCATGATTGTCCTATAAATCATCCATGGTTTGGATTAGCAATTTCAGTTAAATATATCATAGCAGACGGACACTGATATTTGAATTTAAATTAAGCTAACAAGATTTACAGAAGGTGTGCAACAATTAGTCAAACAAAATTAGACAGGTGCATAAATTTAGGCACCCTTATCCTTTTATTAATTTAAATAACTAGCATAATTACTGGAACACAAAATTAGTTTTTTAATGTCGCTGACCCTTGACCTACATACACAAGTGACTCTAATTATGAGAAAGGGTTAAGGTGGCCAATTGCAAGTTTTTCCTCTCCTAAGTGTGACAACATGGAAGCCTCAAAACAACTCTCTCATAACCTGAAAACAAAGACTGTTCAATATCCTGGTTTAGGGGAAAGATACTAAAAGCTATCGCAGAGATTTCAGCTGTCAGTTTCCACTGTGAGGAATATATGAGGAAATGGAAGACAACAGGCACAGTTGAAGCTAAGCCCGAAGTGGTAGGCCAAAAAAAATCTCAGACAGGCAGAGGCAAAGAATGGTAAGAATAGTCATAGTCAACCCACAGACCAGCTCCATAAGACCTGCAACATCATCCTGCTGCAGATGCTGCACTGTGCATCGTTCAACTATTCAGCGCACTTTGCACAAGAAGCAGCTGTATGGGAGAAGCATTTTCTGAGAACACGCCATAAACTAGTGGCTTGAGGTATACTAAAGCACATTTGGACACGAAAGCTTCATTTTGGATTGAGATGCTATGGGCTGATGAAACTAAAGGTTACTTGAACATAAGGGGTGGTATGCAAGGAGGGAAAAATACACAGCATTTCAAGACAAACACTTTTCATTTAACATCTTAATTATCACGGTGTTCATCTGCTATGATACATTTAACTAAAATTGCTGATCCAAACCATCAATCAGGGGTATGCAAACTTTTGTATATTACTGTAAAGATGCATCCAAGACCGACTTGGTGTATAAGCAAAAGTAAATCATGGCTTAGTCTGTGAACCACTGCTGAATGTGTGACTGCAAGCCTGCCAAAGCAGTGCATGAAACGTTCCTTCTGAGTGTTCTTTCAAAATGCATGCACACTTCCTCCTTAAAGAAACACAATGAAACGCTCTTTGTAAAGGCAGCAAACATGTCAGTTATCAGCTATTATAAACTATATATATATTCAAGAGACAAATTTAAATATTTTACTTTACTTATTTATGTAAAGAATTACGATCATATTGTACTGAAGTATAAAAAAAACTAATCTAGTTAAAAAGACCAACGGCTGTTTAGTCATCTGATCCAAAACAACTGTAAACATGCAGCTATAAGAAATGATGACAAAGACTACTTTGTCCCAATTTTTGTATGTTGGCATCATGTTCAAAATTTGTTTGCTTTTTATAAAAATAGTTACGTTGCTCACTAAAAATACTATGAAGACAATTTAACCGTTAATTTTTTTTCCTTTGCATTTTACATAAAATCTTCTCTTGAAAACATTTGAAAGTCTTTACATTAAAAATCAACCGATCTAAACCGATAAGGCAAGACTAAGTGACTAGAGGTTTGGGTGGTCAAACAGAAGTTTAAATATTTCAATTTAAAATTCTATCAAGTTGCCATGGTTACCTCCTCTCCATGCACATGGAATATGGTGGTACTCCAGATTTTAGGTTACTCTAGGAATTAAGACCAAATTGTCATAAAGAACATTGTTGACTTTGAAAGAAAACCAAAGAAACAGAAGTGAAATTCTTGTGTTCTAGCAAACTGGAAGAAAAAGAAAAACGCACAGTAATTGTAGGAAGGGCTGTTTGGTGATCGGTCAGCCCCAGTGTGAGGTGATTTGAACATCGCAATTGTCTATATTAACATTGCAAAACTGCATCCTGCTCAGTTTAGACTGTGATATGCATACTGTATCTAATATTTCACTAGATTTGTTTCTTTTATGCAAAGCAGATTAGGTGTTATGGATTAAAATTCATGGAAAAAACACAGGTGTTTTCGCTGTAGTCAATGGTCTGTGCAGCCTTGAGCAAAACGATGTTGCGATGTTTAAATCATGTCACCTTCCTACTTACTATGTCTTAGTCTTTTCGTTGTGGCCTACTCTGCACCATAAGCCAAAACATTTATAAACTGGAAAACAAAATAAAATGTAACAGCACCATACATTTACACACACATAAACTGCTCAAAAAAATAAAGGGAACACTTAAACAACACAATGTAACTCCAAGTCAACCACACTTCTGTGAAATTAACCTGTCCAGTTAAGAAGCAACACTGATTGTGAATCAATTTCACTTGCTGTTGGGCAAATTGGAACAGACAACAGGTAGAAATAAGAGGTACTTAGCAAGACATCGCCTATAAAGGAATTCTTCTGCAGGTGGTGACCACACACCTTTTCTCTGTTCTCATCCTTTCTGGTTGATGTTTTCGTCACTTTTGCATTTGGTCAGTTCTCTCACCATAGAGGTAGCATGAGGCGGTGTCTACAACCCACACAAGTTGCTCA
>JAOUQT010342592.1:0-12786 GCA_025769995.1 Xyliphius kryptos | reverse complement strand
CAACGACTGGAGGTGGAGCCACTCAAACGCTGAGTAGAGAGCATGGGAGAGGTCCTGGATAATCTAGTAGGCTAGACAGCGTGTTAAATGTTCGTACACAGAGGACAAATTCCTGAGTGGCAGTCCAATTATTTTGGCGCAGACCGAGCTGTTCCTCTGCAGACGGTTCCTGTTCTGAGGCTAGTTGAATGGAAACAGCAGGTGATAGAAAATATGATGATACTCTTGATGAATGAGTAGTAAAATATCTGCATGATGTTTTTACTCACACCAAAGGAGTCAAGTTTCCTGAGGAGGTATTGTCTCTGTTGACATTTCCTGAAAATCTCTTCTGTGCTGGCTGACAATTTTAGTTGATTGTCAAAGATAGTACCCAGATATTTGTAATTATTCACCAGTTCAACAGCCGTGCCATGGATTGAGGGGGTGACCGGTGAAGCCAGCGCCAGCTGCTTGTTGTTTAAGGTCACCGTCATCTCCTTTTCTGACATTCAGTTTAAGGTACGAGTTATCACAACAGTCCACAAATTCCTGGAGGCCCAGACCGTGGGACTGTGATGGGCTTGACAACATGGACGAAAGAACTGTGTTGTCGACATACTTGATCAGAAGAAAGAGCCAATATTCCCATCACTAATACTGCACACTGCTTGGCTGAGTGGATTCATCGGGTTTTGTTCAAGAACAGCATTGGAGCTTGACAAATTCAGTGCCCTAACACTATGGAAATTTGACTTTTGTTGCCAAAAAGGTTTAGAGATAAAAAATCTTCTAGGTGTAAATAATAATTCATCACACATGGGTTACACCTGACCACTTGTATTGATTTAGACCTGTCTCAAATACTGTATAACGGTTCGCACACATTTACATTATAAGCTGATGACGTCATGATTATGCTAAAATATAGATTATTCTAAAGGGTTCACAAACTTTCAAACAGCACTGTAACGTCATTGAAAAAAAGACAATTATTTAATAAATAAAATAAAAAAAATTTACTGAGATTATGTGGCTAAAATTACCTTGTTTATGATCAGTTGAGAAGAAAATGGCCATATTGGTTTAAACAAATACTAAGCCTTTCATAAGTAAGCACGCTTTACAACTGTTATAAGAATAAAAGACATCTCAAAATGCACAAAACATCAGAATAAATGATGAATAGTTTTAAATCCACTCCTGTCAGCCGAGAGGAGTGTAAGGCATCATCAAATGCTGATATGAAAAATATATGAAAAAATATTTTCAGTTTCACTGTCTCTTTCCGTCTTTTGTAGAGCTGCATCTAATGATTATTTTAATAATTTATCAATCATAAACTTAATTTACCCAATTTTATTCGGAAATATAGAATTTAAAACAGTAGAGCAAATAACAACTACTGGAATATTCTTACAATAATGAAATAATTTTAGAAAAATAAGTGCATTGCTGATGCAATTCAATTATTCACACCCTTTGTTTATAAACAATAACAAAATGGCCGACAGCAATGCTCAGAGGATATGCAAATAAGTGACTCAGGGAGGGGATCCACAATACTCTGGCTCTCTGAAATTGTGAAAAATATGCACAAAAAAACACAAAACATATGCATGAGTATTTTAAAGTATGCACATGAACACTAGTGCAAATAAAAGCTAATAAACCAAAGGCAAGAAACAACTAAGCAACAAAACCACATCTGGTGCTAATAGCAAGGTAAGTAACACACACAAAACTAAGCATGATAGTTGTGTTGACCCACGAGGCACTCTAAGCAGAAAGCTGTTTAAATATCTTTTTAGGAGAGCTGCAATAATTAGCTCCAGGTAAGGCTGGTCAGAGTGCCTGCGTGAGACTCAGTCAATTAGTTTCTTGCAGTGTGTGCGGAGCAGAGACATGACAGTAATACAAAAATGTTAGCATGCTCCTGGCTAAGGATGTCTATCTATCTATAGCATATATTTACAAATATAGTTTCCAAATATATTTTAAAAAGTTCTTTGCTAGCCTGGCCAATGTAGTATATCTGTCTCTGTCAGCTTTCCATCACTGCAATGCATTTACATTATTCCTGTTTCTTTAACCAAAGTATGTGAGGACTTAATTTCTTGGTTTTGAACATTCTCCCTATTATATTCTCCTTCGTCATCTTCACAATCAGAACCAAGGAGTGAATGAAATAGGATGGCAGGATGTCCTGATTCAGCACCTGGTGTAACAGCTACTGCAACTGCCATACTGCTGCACATCCATCTCCTTTTTCTCTTCAAGTGCCATTGTGTGAAGTTTACTTTGGACAAGTAGGACATATTCAGATGATAGAAACTCTTTCAAACCTTTGGTAAAGGACCTTGAACTTTAAAAAGAACTCTCCTGTCGCCATCCCTCCTGTAGCTGCTCTGTAGCAGTCAGTTAGAAAGCCTAGAGTGGGACTGACTGGCTAGCACTCTGGGTGGACTATAATAACCTCTTCACAAATGGAGGCAACACAGATATTGTTGTGTATTGGCCACTAATCAACACAGTGGAACATTCTAAAGGCTTGAGAGCTGTTCAGAGCATGTTCCACACTTCTAGTATAAAATCAAAATACCTTTTGTCTCTCATTGTGACAGAGCTGTTTGTCAGTGTTGCTGTTACAGGCCACCTTTGCTTAAGCGGTCAGCTTATAATATAAAATATACTGTTACACTTAGTATTAATATCTTGAACAAGACTGTGTTCAGGTGTGCTCAGGTGTGGCCATGTTGTTGTCTTGACTTGAGCTATGTGTATGCTAGCTCAACATTGTTGAACTAGATATCTTGCCAACCCAATATATTTTCAATGCTTGGATGCTTCAATGCAGCATTGATTAGAAGTTGCAAGATATGACCAGTGCAACACACAGAGGGCCATCCATGCTTCTCCTTCATGGTATTTGTCACAGCCACAACATTGGACACATTGTCATGCACTATGGAAATTATTTTACTATTAGAAATTTCAAATCTAGCTATTCCGTCCTGTAAGAAATCTAAAATGTTAGATGCAGTATGTATGTCCTGCAGTGCCATGGAGGTGAGGCAGAGAGACTGTATATCCACGTCATCTGTGATATAATGGCAGGTAACCCCAAGGTAGTTAAAACAGTGATTCTTGCACTTGAGCAAGCTGGCTGAGCCAAGGGTCACAGTGACCGCCAAAATGGAGCAGGGAATCAGGATAACATCCTTAGCTGAGCCAGGCAGCTGAATGACGTCTGTGGCAGAGCAGAGTTTAAGGATGTCCTCAGTGCCATAGAACGTTCTCATGACCGCCTTGGCTGCCTGGGCGCTGTGCACAAAGTCTGGGACATAGCAATACTGTGAGGCAACATAATGATCTGGGGTGGGTGGTTGATAAATTATGGTGTGCTGAAGCAAGGGAACATGGGCATACTGATCAGCAGGCTGTAGCACAGGAAATCTCTTTATCATTGGAACATTAACATTAAACCTCCTCTAGGGCAGATTTTTCAAGTTTAACATTCAGTTTTATTGTTATGCTGATGACACCCAGCTTTACATATCTAGCAAACCAACCTCTATATTTTTTAGCTTGGCCCCTCGTCTCTGAAATACTCTCCCACCTGACATCAGAAATATTGATTATTTGGACATTTTTAAGTTGCGTCTTAATACACATTTATTCAGGATTGCATATAACATGTGGTTTATTTTGTGGTGTTTTTATGTATGTCTGTGTATATTTTTTTTGTTTAGTTTTTCCTTTTGTACACTGACCTTGAGAGTCTTAAAAGGCCTTGAAATTTATTATTATTATTATTATTATAACCATGACATTCTGCAGCACAGTGTCAACACCAAGCCAAAAGCATGGGTTGCCACACTCATATTGAAGGTCAGTTTCCTGTCCTCAATTGCCCCTGGGACGTAGACTGCCAGTAGTGAGGGTTGCCACACATGACTGGATCCCTCATGTGGAATGTATCCAGATGGCCATGTAGCTCAGAGTATGCACAATAATTAAGTTGTAGTGTGTTCCAGAGTTACAGCATATTATAGCACCATAGATGTGATTTTTGCTTTGAGAATGCTGATGGAGAAGTATAGAAAAGGTCAGAAAGAGCTACACTGTGGATTTAGAGAAAGCTTATGATAGGGTGCCAAAGGAAGGAACTGTGGTGTAAATATACCGTTCGGAATTATGTCCAAAAAGTTCAACCTTGGTTTCATCAGACCATAACTCATTTTCCCACATGCGTTTGGGAAATTTCAGATGTCTATTTGCAAAATTAAGCCGTGCTTGGATGTTTTCTTTGAAAAATAAGGCATATGAAACATATGAAGAAGACAAGAGATTGTTGTCACACGTACTGCACAACCAGTATTTTCAAGAAATTCTTGCACCTCCTTCAGTGTTGCTGTCAAACTCTTGGCAGCCTATCTGACCAGTTTTTTTCTTGTCTTATCAATTTTGGACGGACGTTCTGTTCTTGGTAATGTTACTGTTGTGCCGTGTTTTCTCCACTTGATGATAACAGTCTTTACAGTGTTCCATGGTATATTTAATGAATTGGAAATTCTTTTGTAGCTTTCACCTGATATCTTCGAATAATGAGATCCCTCTGATGCTCTGGCAGCTGTTTGCGGACCATGGCTTGTGTTAGATGCTACAAAAATGTCAGGACAAGTCTACTAGGACAGCTGAACTTTATTTAGGTTTAATCAGAGGCACTTGAATTGGTGACAAGTGTGTGCTGACTCCAATTTAACATGAGTTTGAATGCAACTGGTTAAGTCTGAACACAACCACACCCTCAGTTCTTATGCAACCACGTTATCTCAGTTGTTTATTTTTACTTCACCCCCCTGAAAGGTTTTAGTACAATTGCATTGTACAGGTTATAGGTCACATTTATGGTGGACAAAGTTGTGAAAATATTTGTCTTGCTGTATTTTTTACATCACAAAACCTGCCATATGAACAGGGGTGTGTAGACTTTTTATATCCACTGTATATTTCTAATTACATTTCTGTGATTGTTGTCACATGTACTGCATAGCTCGTACTTGACAGAAAAGAGTTCTAAAAGAGTGTACACATTTATCCAACCACATTATCTCAGTTGTTAATTTTTACTTCACCTCCCTGAAAGATTTTAGTACAATTTCATTGTACAGGTTATATGTCACAATAAAGGTGGACAAAGTTGTGAAAATATTTGTCTTGCTGTCATTTTTTTACAACACAAAACCTGGCATTTGAACAGGGGGGTGTGTAGACTTTTATATCCGCTGTATATTTTCAATTACTTTTCTGTGAGCATTAAGGTTTGCCAAAGAGATCTAAGAAATGGTAAGTCTTTCTTACATCTTTCTTTCCATTTGCAGCTATTAAGATTTTGCCAGCAATTGTTAATGTAATTGTTTTATTGCTTAATGTAAATGATCAGTTTATGAGGTAAACCATTTTATTTATTATGCATGAATGAAAATCTGATACAGTTTGCTGCTTCATTTTCAATTTGATTTAAAAGGCCAAAGCTGCTCATTCAGTATTGTCACGTTCTTCATCCATGCAAATCCGCGTCGTTCCATCACACTGCCGTATTGAAGCTGCCTGAAGTGTATCGTCCATATTATTTTTGAGTGTCTAGTCGAGACTCATGGATGAACCTGGCATAATGAATTATTCCTTCCTGGGCTACTCCTTCATGCATTTTTTAATAGACACAGTCCGGCTTCATATATATTTCAGCCCTGAAATAGTGAGGTGTAACAGCAGGAAGTGAATTCGGCTGACCCAGACTGCTGTTGCCTTCTATTAGTTAACTTAAGCTTTTTCCGTTCTCTTTTTATTGTCTTTTTGAGACGTTTGCATAATATTTTTACTTTTCACTTTTTCAAAATTAGTTAATTTTGTTTCCTTAATAGTTTCTATTACTGTTGATTGTTTAAGCTTTTTTAGGACACATTTTCTCCACCCAACCAGTTACAGCAATGCTAGCTAATAATGTCCCTCTTGTAAACAGAGAACACGAGAATGTTATACAGCCTAGCAGTAGACTGTAGACTGCTGGCTTCAGCTGGCTTCCGCCTGTCAGAGAAAATGCACTGACTTAATGGTCTATTAAAGTCACTTAGTTCTTTATGTTTGCATATTTTTTATCAACAGGGATGCTTGGTTAGGCTATTTGTCCCCTGATTTTATGAAAAAAGGCTAGTAGCTGTTCCACCATTTTTGAAAACAATAGCAAGGTAGAACACATGCACTTGCATTACAATGTGCCTTCATTAAAAATTTAGTTTGTATTATGGTTTGTCTACCTCATTAGTAATAAGACAAACCCACTAACAAAAAAAAAACCCTGCCAGCAACAAATGGTCTATTTATATTTAAAATAGACATTTTTTATTTATTTGCTATGGGCAAAATTGACTATAACACAGGTGTCATTGTAAGGAGATAATCAATTTCATTCATTGCACCTGCCATTAGTTTTAATAATATGGGTGATTGGTGTAGATAGTCACATCGTGTAACTGTTATACCTTTAGAAGACAGAATACCTGAGATCTATCATCTTACACTGTATTTTTTATAAGCAAGAGTCTGGCTGTGTGTGAAATGATACTTTTACATTTATCATGTCATTTCTGAAACAAGGTTCACATGGTTATGCAGTGAGGTTGGATTATGCAGGTTTTGGGTTATTTACGTCTGAGGTACAATTTTCACTTGAACTGAAAATTGAGTTTTGGTGTGTTTTATATGATGCCAGTTTCATTTCAGACAGATTTCGCATTTCTATTTAGATGAGAGCAATGTAGTGAAATGCTTTTCACTGTTAAATTATGTCTTTAGCATGCATTATGATTGATTTCAAAAGAAAATAAATCAACAGAGTTCTTATAAATCTTAGAAAATTATTTAATTTGTGTAATTTTATCTACTGTATAATATTACTTAACAATGGCTTTTGTTTGATTTATGTGTTAATCTGGTGTCAAGATGGTTTATGTAGGGTCAGGATTATGTTGTTACTAAAAATATTAGGTCCATGGGTAGAGCTAGGGGGTGGCCTTAGCCCCGGATGTTTTCTCATAGGTCCCAAATCTAAAATAAGGTTGAAAAACTCCCAGTATGTGGTTGAAGATCTGTCTGATGGGTTCTTCTGCCACATGTTACCAGCAACCACTCACTATACAGTCTTTTCTGGGCTGACTGGCATCTTTCCTTGCCACCTGTTCCAACTCACCACCATATCAGTTGACAGCTCACCTACTATCTTCACCTGATTGTCCAAGACACATGGCTGCAAATCAAACAACACAAACACAAACTTATTCTTCAGACTGTGGCCTGCAGTGTCCGAACATATCAGCATTATAACCACATGTTTCTGACTCATCTTTAGTGTATTTCTGTAACTTCAGGACTACGTGTGTTCATCACTTGTGCTGAACCATGGAAGTTCAGCACACAGCTGTGGGGACTTCACTAATGATTACATGTTTTATTTAAAGTCACTGTTTTCTCAGAGCACAGAGTATTTATGTCATGAAGTAAACCAGGAGACATATTGTACATGGGATGATAATCAATGTAAATTAAAGATTTTATTGAAAACACATTAAACAAAACCAAAACATCATGCATAAACAAACAAAGCTGAAGCATGAAGCACAAACATAGAGAAACAGAAAGCTAGCGCTATGATGCACCTATAGTAGAGTCAGAGAAAGCATATTGTGTCACAGCATACTGTGATACCCGACACTGGGTTACATCTACTTTTTTTATTGCACTTTTTAATAATTATGAAATCACGCCTTATTCACTCCTAGTCATAATTCATTATACATTTTCAATAAGAGACAGACCTGAACTGCAGGCAGACTAGTCAAGTACAAACACTCTGTGACTATGAACTCATACAAATTAAAGCCTGGCATTGTCCAGCTGAAATAGACATGTGATTGATGGTAGCAGCTGTTTCTCCCAAACATTGATTATAAGCCACTACATCAATGATATCCTTACATATTTTACATGCAGCTCACCCATCCTGTGAGCTCCATCATGCCCCATGCCATCAGAGACGGTGATTTTCTCACTTTATTTGCGAGGTCTTTATTATCTTTGACATACCGAATCAGACATCCATTTTTCTCCAAAAAAAGAAATGTGGACTTTGGCCACAGAAATTTTCCAGTGTTTTTAGGTCCATCTAAGGTGAAATCAGGTTCAAAGGTCCCTGAAGCATTTCTAAGCAATAAAGTGCATAGAGATTCTGGGGGAACGAAAGGAAATTTTTTTTAAGTATCTGCAGTCACCATATATAAATGTATTTAAATAAGTTGTGATTTTATAACTACTTGAAATCCAAGAATTGTTTTTGTGCTCACCATCTATAGGCTTTTTTTACCTTTCAGTCTTTCTCTATAAGCTAGCAAATCTGCATGTATTTTTTGTGTGGTGTTTCATTAATCAAGTAAAACTTTTTTTTTTTACTTTTGTTACTGAGATCAGAGTTTAGATGATGACAGTTTCAAATTCACAATTCTTATTTTTTTCTTGGCTTTTTACTAATAATCACTGTTTTGATATCACTGACTCATTGTGAACTTTATTCAGATTGCTTGTAACTTAACATTTCTGTAAACAAGCAAAGAACCGCTGCCACTAACTCAACCATATTAAACAAATGCATCTGCTTGATATTAAGTCACTGTAGGATTTGAACTGATTTTATTATTTTCAGATATGTTCTGGCCATGGCTAAAGCCACTGTTGATTTCTGTATTTGCTGAATATACCTTTTTTGCAACTGGTGTGGGTGTCAAATTTCCATGTAGCAAATATAGAGAACAAAAGATTATTGCTATTTTAATTAGATATCATTGTGTGTTGGATCAGAGCATTTTATTATTTGATTCAGCAGTTAAATCAGAAGGTCAAGATTATTGGCATGAATTAATTTATAATTACAAGAATCAGAATCAAGTAGGCATGGGATTGAAATGGAGACTGGGCTGTGTCTCAAATCACATAAATTAAATTATAATTAAAAGATTTACAAATTACTGGAATCCTCTTTGAAATTCCTTAACCCTGTTGAAACATAGCTGATGCACATAATTTTCCATCCATACATCAAAGCTACATACTGTACGTTCAATTTGTGTTAAAATTGTGAAAAAATATGTTATGGATTAGGATTCATTTTAAGACACATGTTAAATTGTTAATTAAACGACCATAGTGGCAAAATGCATCACTCTCACTTTCATATTGTCTAAGACTAGAAATTTCCATATAATCGTCAGGAATCTTTAGTCTTCAGGAGGCAGGTATAGGACATAAATGCAATCAGTAGAGTTAATATGCAAAAATTAAAATATTATTTCTTTTACTTTCTTTTAAATAGTAATCATTTTTAAATTATTTAATTTTAGAGAATGCTCAAAATTATAAAAATTGAGGCCCCAGGCTTGAGTGGGGGCAGCCACACTACCTAATTTAGCACATGGGAGTGTAGGGGGCAGCAGGTTGGTGAGATAAACCAGGGTAAGGCCATGCATGCATGGCTTTATAAGTGAGAACGGAATTGGAATTAGAATGAATACATTTATTGACAGAGAGCCAGTGAAGTTGTTCCACAACCAGGGAGATGTGGTCATGTTTACGAGTAGAGGGTAAGGATCATGGCTGCAGCATTTTGAATTAGTTGCACTGGAAGAATTGTTTTGTTAGGAAGGCATGGACCAACAAAGGCATGAACACCTTTGCTGTCTGAGGCCAAAGCATGGGGCAGAGACAGGAAAGGCCAGAATGACCAATATTAGACAGTCTACATGGAAGAATATTGTGTTTTATAGTGTTATTAATGGCAGTAAAATTGAGAATTTATAGAGACCAGACGTTTGTCAGCAATCAAATGGATGTCATGTAGAACACACAGTAGTGTCTGTGCTATGATATGAACGAAGGCCAAATTGATTAGAGCAGATAATTAGAATTTTAAAAAATCAAGCAGCTGTGAGGCCACAACTATTTCTACAACCTTTGAAATAAACAGGTCTGAAGTTACTGAGAACAGTGATATTGAAGTCAGGCTTCAAAATAATGGGAGTAAATGCAGCGAGTTTCCACAATGGAGGAACATAGCCAACAGAAAGTGACAAGTTAACCAGGTGACAGATAGGGGCAGCAAAAGCAGGTATCAAGGACTGATGGAGGAAAGAAGGAATTAAATCTAGACTGGCGAATGTGGTAGACTTTGACTTGGTAATAATTTTTTTTTACACATCAGCATAGTCAACAGTTAGGAAGGAAGTAAAAAGTACCAGACATAGAAGAAATATATTCTGGAGCAAATTTAGGAGCACTCTGCTGTCCCCTGTCACCTTGTCACCGAAAATGTTAAACAAGGACTCACACAAACCAGGGAAGGGAACAACTGAAACACAGTGTGAGCACACAAGTTTGTGACTACGGCAAATAGACTTTTGGAGCTTTGACCAGCTTTAATAATACATCAAATTAATACAAACAGCATGCTTTATTTAGGGCCCCCTTATATTTAGCCATGTGGTCTATAAACAAACCTTTTTTTGCCAACCTAGCATTTTCCAGTGCAAAAAGCTCATCGGTGAACCAGGATGCCGAATGTAAGAAAGGCACAAACCGAGTCAGAAATCCTTGCCAGGGTTATGTTATAGGACATTTATGCCTCATCAAAAGAATGAAGCAGACATGTATCATTAAATGAGATGATTTAAGAAAATTAGATAAAGAAGCAGGATCAGCAGCAGAAAAAATTCAGTATGAGTGTAGCAGATTGGGATGGTACTTGAGAGCAGGTAATGAAGCACAAAAGGAAATAAAAAGATGATCAGATAGGCCAGTTGAGTGCCCGTAAAAATGACTGAAAATCCCAGTAGTAAAACAGACCATGATTGTGAGTTGGAAAATCAACATAAGTGAAAACATTTTAACAGAGAGAGAAAATCTGGCACAATTACACACCCATAGTCAAGGGGGATATTGAGATCCCCAAGCACAATTAGTGAGGGGGAAAAAGAGCTGATGACTGTCAACTCGGATAAAAAACTGTGTACTGAGCTATTAAGTGGGTGGTAGATTAGCAGGAAAGTTTCTTAATGAACAGACAACCTTAAGATTACAAACAGATAAATTAATAACTGGACTACACAAAACAGCCAACCCCCCAGGAGGGGTTGCTACATTCACATGGATGAATTCACCAGGCTATGTCCATGAAAGCAGATGTTAAAACAGTCCATGGTTGTGAGGCTGGGGTGCAGGTTGGTGATAAGGTTACTACCCGAGGAACCATGCGCAGAAAAATTTATTACACCATCAGTACTCTTTTTTTTTTTATTTTTTTTTTATTTTATTTTTTTTTTATGCGTATGCCACCCACCATCCACTACAATGATCTGACTGCCCAACATTGTCATGAGAGGACAAAACTGAGGAACATTATGGTGACACTATGGCAATATAATATGTATGTTTGCATTGTTTTCTTCAGTCGATTGAGCTCAGTTAAGTCTTTCAGGACACAGCAAAACAAAATCGTGTAACGCTTACAAGAGCTTAAGTTAATAAAAAGATCCTATTTAACAATGGTAAGAGAGGCAAAATAAGAGATGGACAGAGCCATCATGTCACTCATTTTGTTAAATATTGTTGTTAAATTTAAAATTGCATGTATATAGAGTAATACATGCATATACTGTATGTGTAAAGCAGAGATAAAATGGGGAATTGACAGCACAGTTTCTCTTAGGAAAGAAATTGTCATTTTAGTCATTTTAGTGTTAAGAGAACTCTCTGTGCCCAAATGCCCTATGTTGTCATGAAAGTATTTGAGGACCATATGCTTATACTACGCAGTCTTGCCCTACACTATTGCTCCTTTATCATCTACTCTGACATTGAATTAAATTATTGTGCATTCCAGTGACAAGCTGCCCACCAAAAATGGCACCTATATTGACTGTATTATCCATTTACTTAGCACTTCAGCAAACATTGACTACTAATTCAGCAAACTTGACATCTGTAAAATTGGCCACACCGGACACATTGTGCTAGATTGTACATCTGAAACTGGCATGGTTGAGCACAAGTTTGCTCTGTTGCTGCAGCATGGTTTGTTCTGTGGCAAGGGCTGGAAATGGTTTCTTCTGTTGCCTACTGTTTTAAATGGGCCTGTGACCTTCTCACCTAGACAAAACAGTGATTGCAGCTTGTGACACTTTGGTCTGTGTATTTGGAACATCTGTAAACTCTTTGTTGTTATAAGGCCTTCTCAATGTACACCCACAAAACGAGTCTGGATTTTTGGCTAGTTTCATGACATTTTTTAGGGCTTCAACTTGATCACTAAGTTTATGTAGTCTTTGTTTTCTAACTGTGGTACTGGTGATTCTCTCTGATTGCAGACACAAGCTGAGCACTATGAGATATGGACATCTTTTGACATGGAGCCTGTCCCAATATACGCTGCCTCTCTCTTCTTGCCGCTTATTGCCTTGATTACAGTACGCATCTTAACAATATTTCATCTGAAACAGTAGGATCGAACAGCAAAGGCTTTAATATATTTCTTACATCACTGTGTTTGGAGGCTATGCTCAAATTCTGGAGGTTCTGTGGCTCATACTGGGTGGGTGGAATTGCTTGTCTAGATACTCTTTTTACTTCAAAGCATTTTTCTTTTATAAAAACTGTTATGGTGTTTCATATTCATATTGCCTGGTTCTCATGAGAAAAGGTCAG